>QQXO01000339.1:0-22386 GCA_003709845.1 Chaetothyriales sp. CBS 134916
AGATCCTTCTCCAGCCTGGGAGTAAGCTCCCTTTCCTGAGACCTATCCCTACGTCCCCAGTCAGTGACCAGCTTCAGCGTGAGTATATCAAAGACTACCTAGAGCGCGGATAGATACACCCAAGCACATCCCCAGTTACTTCCCCTTGCTTCTTTGTGCCTAAGCCCCATAATAGGGGATAGTGTTTCTGTGTTGACTATCGAAAGTTGAATAATATCACAGTTAAGAACCACTACCTAACCCCTTTGTTTGACAATCTGATACAATCAGTCAAGAACTCCAAATAGTTCACCAAGATTAACATTACAGAAGCCTATCACTATATCCGAATTACTGCTAGGTACAAGTACCTCACAGCATTCAATACTCGCTATAGTCTCTATGAATACACAGTCCTTCCTTTTGGTCTTTACAATACCCCTACAACCTTCTAGGCTTATATAGACAGAACTCTTAGTGACCTCCTTAATTAAGGAGTAGTTACCTTCTTTGACAACCTACTTATCTATATAGAGACCCGAGAAGAGTATATCAAGAAGACTAAGAAGGTACTGGCTTACCTCTAAGAAGCTTACCTCTTCGCGAAAATCAGCAAGTATAGCTTCTTTATCCAGGAAGTTGACTTTCTTAGCTTCTTAATTAAACCAGGAACCCTCGAGATATACCTAGAGTATATTAAAGCTATCCAGGATTAGCCTCAGCCTAAGAAAGCTAGGGATATCTTGTCTTTTCTAGGCTTTACTAACTTTTACCGCCGTTTTATTAGGGGATTCTCCTAGATCTATACTCTATTAACTGACCTCCTGAAGAATAATAGAAAGTACTTTGTATAGACACCAAAGACCTAAGAAGCTTTTGATTACCTAAAAGAGGTATTTACCTCAGAATTAGTATTAGTACACTATAACCCAGAACTACCTATATTTATTAAACTAGATACTTCTATTATAGGGACTAGAGGAATCCTGTTCTAGACAGATAAGTAAGGATATCAACACCTAATTATATACTACTCTAAGAAGTTTATACCTACTAAGTAGAGATATAGAACCCTAGACTAAGAACTCTTAGCTATTATAAGATACTTTAAGTACTAGAGATACTTCCTTGAAGGGAGCCCTTATTAGATCACTGTGCTCTCTAACTATAGGAACCTATAATAGTTTAATTCTAGTGATAAGCTTAACCGCTGTTAGTAGAGATAGCGGAATAAGCTATCTAACTACAACTTTGTTATTAAATATTAACCCGGCACCTTAAACCCTGCTGATACCTTATCCCGCCGACCGGACTTCACTACCGATGAGCTCAAGTCTACCCTGTTCCTATGCCTTACTATAGTTAAGGCCCCCCCAGAATTCCTGTGACTAGAATACCTTAAGGCTCTAGAGCATGACTCTTAGGCCTAGGAGAATATCCTGAACAACGAGACCCTTAATAACAACTAGACCTAAGTTGATAGGTTTCTCTACTTCCAAGAACACCTTTATATTCCCCCTAGCCCTAAGAACTCCCTCTGAAACCAAGTCTTACTTAGCTGCTATAACCGCTCAGCTACCGGCCACTTTGGGATTAACAGATCCTGTGAACTAGTCAGTCATAACTACTTCTAGCCTGGCCAATACTCTGAGATAAGAGCCTGGGTTCAGTGTTACCAGAGCTGCGCAGTAGCCAAGAGCCACCGACATAGAATATATAGACTCCTCTGTCCACTCCCTATCCCCGAGGGAAGGTAGACCTATATCAGTACCGACTTCATCATAGGCCTTCCTAAGAGTAAGGGATATAACTCTATAGCTGTCTTCATTGACACCCTTACCAAGATAGCACACTTTGTTCCCTATACCTACAAAGGCTTATCCGCCAAGAAGTTCTCTCAGATACTTACCTCTGAAGTCATTCGCCTATATAGAATACCTAAGACTATTGTTACAGACCGAGGCACTTAGTTTATAAACAAGACCTTCTCTAATATCTGCAAGCACCTTGGAATTAACTATACCCCCTCTATAGTATATTATCTAAGAATAAATGGGCAAACTAAGTATATAAACTAACCCCTGGAAGTATACCTACACCACTATATGAACTATACCTAAGATAACTAGGCCAAGTAGATTAACCTTGTAGAAATTATATACAATAATAGCAAACACTTAACTATAGGTATAATACCCTTCTATATCTGCTATAGATACCACCTAGACTTTGAACTCTATGGAGAGGTTGAGGGGGAACTACTCACTGATATCACTGCTGCAAGATTTATAGAAGACTCTACCCAGATCCTGTCCTACCTAAAAGAAGACCTAGAACACTGTCGCCTATCTATAGGTAAGTATTTCAACCTATACAGAATGACCAAGACCTACAAAGTTAGAGATCGTGTTATACTGGACGCAAGGAATATCCGAAGCTGCCGGCCTTCCTCTAAACTGGATATAAAGAACCTTGGACCCTTTGAGATTGCTGAAGTTATCAACCCTAGTGCCTATAGACTTGCTCTACCAGAGAATCTACCTATCTATCCTGTGTTCCATATAGAACTCTTGCACCCAGCAAATTCTGATGACCGCCCGACTAAGCAACCAGATTACTCTGGAGCATTCGAAATAGATTCTGATGATACCGAGTAGGAAGTACTTGGCCTCTCGAATATACGCTTTCACCGACCCTCCAAGCAGTGGTAGTACAAAGTCCACTAGAAGGGTGATTTTGAGCTAACTTAGGAACCTGCCCACCTGCTGCTGTACGCAGAGTTAATCAAAGCCTTCCATATTACCTGCCCAACTAAGCCTAAGCCGCCACCAGAAGCCTTCTTGAAACCCAAGGAAAACTATGAGGACGATAATAAGGCCTTGCAGGAGCAAGACCCCTAGTGGGGGGGGTACAATGTTAGGAGGCTGGAGGCCTCTAAGCCTGTTACAGGGACCAAGGGTCAGGCAGAGAGAGAGGGATATCTACGATCCCGATCGTACTTAGGGGTGACACTGCGAATTAGCTACACCCCTTCGGGACTAGCTCCAGATACGTCACATCTATATCTACCTGGCCTCTGCCCTTCATAGACTTACCTTCCTTCAGGTTTAGTTCAATTCATTAATCATACTAATTCCCTGCTCCTCTCGTTACTTGCCTCCGCCACACCACAATCTATTGTAAGAATAATATAAGACTTAATACTAGGATCTACTATAGTTGTGGTGGAAGAAATCGTGTGTTGAAGTTGAGGTAGACGAAATTGAGAAAAGTAGGCGACTAGGTGATGTGGGCGGCTTAGTGATAAACTACGTTACAAATTTTTGAGATTTGTATAAGGAAAAAAAATCCATCTAACTTTACAAGAAATCTTTCACTAACCAGGCAATAAGTTTTATTTTAAAGACATAAGAAGTAATTTGAACAGAATTTCTATTAGTACTGTAATTTCCACTGGGGGTCGTTTACTAGAAATGTTGTTGTGAGGTCTGGAAAGGTATTACAGGTTTGGTGTAAAATAGGAGGTGAGTAGGTCTATATCAAACGAAAAGTGGCCTAGGGCGGCCAGCGCCAAACGGGAGAGAAACTCGTATAAGGATTGCAGGCTATAGAAGGAGGAGCAGCTATATATAGGTAAGAAAACTCTGCTCTTAGCGACCAACTCCGATATCAGCCAATCTCCGATTATCGGCCAATGTCCCTTCTGACACACCCCCCCAGGTTTTGCTATATATAGACAGCAAGACCTACAAATCCAGAATTGTCTTGTTAACGAGATAAGGTTGGCCGAGCGCAGTATGATTGTCGGCGTTGTCATTAGCCAAGCACAGTCAGTGTTATTAAGTACTATCTGATTATTGGCATTATCTGTTCAGTTATAGTCGCTGTTCATTTAGACGCCGGTTACGATTAGTACAGATTCTGTATAGTCGATGCCTTTGGATTCAGCTACTATATGTTTGATCACCACAGATTTAGTTGCTGTATTCTTGATTATTTTCAATTCAGCTGCTGTATATTTAGTCGATGTAGACCTATCTTATTACTGTATATCTGACTCTTTCCGATTTGGTCGTTATTGATCGAGTGCTTTAACTAAGGAACTAGTGCTATTCAGGATTTCTCTGATGACGAGCAGTACTACCCGGATACGAGGTATGGTGTTTTGATTGTAGATCTATAGAGGTGCAGTAGATATTGATAGATTGTATAAAGTGAGATCTAATTCGAATGTTGATAGGGAATAAGCGTGATTGATATCACTATCAATAATATCTACCTCCTAAACAATCAATTTCAGGGATATCTCGTAGATAAGGTAAGATCTAATCTGTATTAATGCTGATCCAGGGCTATATTTGATGATAGCCATATCCTGGATAATCAGCCCTGCAGGGATATCTTAACCAACGTAGATTCAATCAATTAATCAATAGCACAAACCGAGCTCATAACTAACAGACAGGTCAATCAATAGGGAATGATCATACAAATCGTATGAGTGCGATCAAGAGAAGACAATGAGTGAAAACCGTGACCCGGCCGTTTGGATTTCAAGGAGCTATCTGCGCTATACCTTAGCAGCGTTCGCTTATCAAGAGCTCCTTATCATCCACGACTGGGCAATTAGTATGGTGCGCACACTATAGATTCCCACTGAAATTGTGGTTCACGTGACCAAGCTCCGTCTCGCACACAGTAGACTGCCGCTGACAGTTGTATCCAAAAAATTCCTAAAAAACCCTGACCCTCACACTAACAAGTGAGGAGACTCTTCTGTTCACTTGGGATGCCTGAGTGTCGGCGACGTACCGATTGAGAGGGCATGCGTTTCTGTCGCGCTGCTAAAAGACGCTTCCGAGGCGTGTTTGTTTTCCTGCTCGGTAAGACCCTCTTCGGCTGATTCCGTATCTTCAGTTAGCGCCGAATCGTACTTGTTTTTGCTAGAGAGGCGAGGTACAGCTGCCCAAGTTGTCATCCAAGGACAGAAGGAACCAGGAAAGCGAAAACTCTCTCATAATCTTGAAAACGTAGAAACCAAACCCGCCGTAGCTAACACCACGAGTCCCAACACCATTACCCCAAAGCCGGGGTTATTTCTCAAGCTCAACCCACTATTCTCATGTCCACCACTATTATCCCCCGAAGGCTTCGACTCCGTTAAGACAACACTCTCGTTTTTCCCGTCAAGATCCAAATCGAGTTGTTTGTCAGTATAGCTCATCGCGGTGGCCACGACCCAGCGGGACGCGACATTGGCATATTCGTCATAGTAGCTCCAATGGGCAGTGATGTTGACGGGTTCGCTGCCGACAGCGCATACAGGGTCGCCTGCATTGCACCACATGGCAATGATGTCCTCATATTCGTTGAGGTCGGAGAGTTGTTTGCCCCAACGTGGTAAAACGCCATTGTAGCTCGATCCACGGCCGATGTTGTATGGCTGGTCTGCAGTGAAGCGAGGCGAACCGAAGGTTACAGCTGCGACAACTAAAGCATGTTAGTGGGTTGTATTGGGGGGAGCAACTGGAAAGAAGGGGGAGCTTGGAGGCGGCTGTTGGAATAGGAGGAGCAGTGGAAGGAAAAAAGAAATGGTTGATAAAATGCAAGAACCGAGGGCAAAGAGACATGAGGAAGCCGAAAAGTGGAGGTATGGAGAGCTTACTGCTTGATCCGGGGACAGTGTTCCTAGGTAGTGACGGGTTCCAGGGCTGCTCACACCCAAAGAGCTGCCCACCGCCACCGCCCAAGATATCACCGACGACACTTGCGCCCTGAGAATAGCCCATCAAGACCAAATGTGAATCTGGACATCGTTGAACGTATTTAGTCATCTGATTCCGGCCAGCATGGGCGCCGATGTCTGCCGATTCGCAGAAAATACCTGACCACGAGATGTTGGCCGGGTAGCTAACGTCTTCGTAGTCGCATGACACGCCTGCCGACTCAAATAGCCAGCACATAATTCCCAACATAGCTCCTCCACGACCCGGGTATGGTTCGTCCGACCCTCGGGCACTGAAGATCCGGATGTCGCTGCAGTCCTCTGGAATGTGTGGGATGACGTTGTAGTCTTCTTCCTCTCCCGTGTCCTGTGAGAGGACTGGTGTTGCTCTGAGAACGATGGCGGTGCTGATGGCGGCGATCCATGACAACTTCATCGTTCTCTCCTGCTCTCTACTTTCTTCCTTTCTTTTCCCCTTCCACCCGTGTCCCCCTTCGCTACTACCACCCACACCTCAATTTTTAAAGCAACGGTTGTCTGCCGAGAAATGAAGTCTTCAACAATGATGAATGAAACCTCTTATTATTGTCCTTCACCCTGTCGCTGGCCGAGTTGCTCGAAAGGGTTCTAACCGGAGTGTGTGCGGTATATCGTAGACGTTGTCTGCTTATTATATATGCTTTTCAATCGATTAAAACAAACAGAGATGAAAAGATCCTCGATGTATCAGCCAAAAGAGAGGAACCTAGAAACCAAATGAAGACGCTGAGTGAAATTGATAGGAAATGAGAAATAGAAACGACGAATGATAGTAATGCACAAGATAATTAATACATCCCAAAGGAAGATAGTGAAAGGGGTGTATTTGTTCCTGTTGAATGTATGTCAAGATACAATTCTCGAGTTTTTTGTCGAGGTTGCGAGAGCGGGGCGCGTCATTAGGCTTGGGCGAGCGAGGAACACGGGACAGGCCAGGAGACCAAGAGATCACGACATCTTGGCTCGCTTCAAAACCCCACAAAATTTCTGGCTCTTGGGCAGTCTAAGACATTTTCTTATCAGAAAGTGCCAAGTGATCCCAGGTCGTACTGTAACTACCGTAATAAAAAAGTCATCAAGAGGGTCAGCCTGTCATGAATGGATTCAATGACACACACATATATATTGGAACACCTGAATCTTGCAGCAGATTGCAAGATCCCCCATCTTTTTAGAGGGATTTGGGGCTCCCTCGGCCTACTGGTGTTCCAGGCATAACAGAATCACTGACCTGATCGGGTCTAGTATCAAATAAGTAACAACTCCTTCTGACATACCACCCCAGATGAATACGTGTATATATAAATCTACAGTATCAAGACAAATGAGATGAGGAATGATCATCGTCAGGTTCCGGCACCTGCGGAGGCTCCTGAAGGTTTAATTACCCTAAAAATCAGCAGAACTTGGTCCTCAGGAGTGTCAAGGGCTACGCCCTGAAGAGTCTTGGCAGTCGCCGGCGACAATCTGAACGGCGCGGGAGATATACAACAAGTGCTGACCCTGAGACAGCAACAGTAAACTTACTGCTTTGGGCGCTGATCTCCCGGAACCGCTGTCCCGGAAGGCGAACACTGACAGACTAATCACCGACTAGCAAGAAACAGGACTTCCTAGCTACTTGCACTATAGACAGGGCAGAGGGAAGTCTCTGCACTATCAACGGGGCAGAGGGAAGTCTTCGCACTATTAACGGGGCAGAGGGAAGTCTTTGTACTATTGATGGGGCAGAGGGAAGTCTTCGCACTATTGATGGGGCAGAGGGATATGATCCTGATTATAGATATCCCCCCTATAGCCCTTATAGACTACTAACAGGGAAGATCCTACCAGCACTAATACAGTAGTTAGCTAAGTACAGAAGGGAGTGTATTAGGACCGAAGGAAATTACTAACAGAGAAAAGGGGGTAGACGGGAGAACATATAAGGCTGCTCCTTGCCTGTAGAGAAGGGGTTCTTCATTGAAACCTCCCTGTATATAGCGCCCCTGTTGATAGTGTATTAATCCTATCACAAGCCCTTACAAGGAGAGCTTTTATTAGTCTATCTGCAGGCATTTCGTCTGTCTACAGGTGTTTCATCAGAATTATCTCTTATTGAGCTTACTACTATACCTAATTACCGTGGATATTGATGTGGCGGAGAGTTATGTGGAGTCGCGGGAGCTCACTATTTACCAGCCGAATTGTTTAGAGATTATCACACTATATACAAAGCTTGTCAGCGGGATCAAATTAGATCTGATTGAATAGGCGAATTATTGTAATCGCCTCTTTTGATGCTGTAGTTAGAGCAAGCAGCTCTGCTTCAGTAGATAATGTTGTAATTGTGTCTTGTTTACCTGATTTCCAGGTGATTAGTCTACTATAGAGCTTCATGAGATATCCCTAGGACAACTTTTGATCAGGTATATTGTCAGCGAACAAAGTGTCTGTATAGATAGCTAGTGCTACAGGGAGCTCACTGTTATATAGGATTCTATGTCTCTAGGTACCTGTTAGGGGCTCTAGAGGTGGAAGGCAAAGAAGAAGACGAGAGAGAGCTAACTAGTCTAGATTCCTGTAAGGCTTAGAAATAGATAGGGTGTTGGGAGTCACTCTATGAGCTGGTGTATCTGCAAACTAATCTCTAGAGAACCTCCCTGAGTCCTCCTCACCTAAGGACCTATATCCTCTACTAGTGGGTGGCCTTACACAGTTACAGGGCCACTTCCCCTCTTCGGTCCCGGACCAAAGGAAGAGAGGAGATCTGCCTCCTCACCAGCATCGCGATACTGAAACGGCAGGAGGCCTCGGCTAACTTCCCGTTACAATTCCCTATGTTGTAGTATTGACGTACATATAGGCAGTACACTTCTCTTAGAGGTCCCTGAATTCGTTATCCTCTAGGCAGCAGCTTACGAATATTGCTGCCTAGGTTTGCCACCTCTAGGTACCAGCTTACCAATATTGCTGCCTGTGTTCGCCACCTCTAGGCACTAGCTTATGTAAGCGCTCTCACCTAGTTCCTGGCTTCGGTAAGCAACCCTGCTAATCCCTCGCACAGGTGAGAGGCACTCGCTTCTTGAGTGCATCACTAACCGCGCTAGTCAGGGGTACCCTGTCAAGGGCCTTGGGCACAATTAAGTGACAGCCTATCAGAGGCGTTGTGTGGAGTCGTAGCGTCAGCGTCTAGCGTGTCGTGCCGTGTCTGACCACAGCCTAGCCTCTCATTGGATGCCTATTATTCAAAAATCTTTTACTTTTTCATGTACTGTGCCGCAACACTTCCACATATTACCCAGCGAGCAGCCCTTGACCCAACCGAATTTCGATTGCTCCTCTCAAGCCTATGACCAGCAGCTGTTGTCCAAGATCCAGAAGCCTAATTGTCCGCCACACTACGATTAGAACCAAAAGATCAGATTCTTATTTTAAGTATTTTCTCAGTCGAGCCAAAGAGGCTGGCTGTACCATAGCATCAGGAGACAGAAGCTGTGCCCCAAACTCGATAAGAGCAGGGGCGGATGCATAACCTCCAAATCCATGCTAGAGGAGAGCCCCTGCACTGTGAACGTCTTTTTTTTCATGGAATTACTGACCGATCCAGCTGCTATAGAGCTGTACTGCAAGTTGACAAGAACGAGGAAGAACTTTAACAGCGGATTCGGCTCGGCTTCATGTTGCGGCTAAGTTATCTGATAATCGCCACAATCCGAGGAGACCCATGGCGGCTCAGCTTGGTTCATGTCCAGTAATTACTATGTAGAGCCGAGCACAACGTGGGGAACCCTGATTACATCCGATATATTATCTTTCCATAGAATATGTTTCTGGGTAAGTTGCAGGGATTGAAAGTTGGGTGGTGGGGAAAGTGACTGACTAAGTGATGTGGCCAGCTTATAGTGACAGGTAAGCTAGCAACTTTAAATCGCCCATACAGCATAGTACAACATTGGAATCGGGAGCCGACATGCCCAGGGTCAAGCAGTGCCCTCAGCTATGATGTACCGAAGTCTAAACGTTGAAATGGAAATAAGTACCAGCAAGTGTCAAGAAAGCCGAGAGACAAGAACCCAGGACAATTTGAAGCTGGTTACAAAAGTTCGGTGAGTTGCAAGAATCAGGACCAAAAACTCCTTCATCCAAACATCACCCGTCTAATCTGCTCCAGCAGTCCGACATCATAGCTATTGTTAATGATATTGACATATCCCCTTCTCTAGGCTTTGGGGTCTCTTATGTTGGATAGCAATCCGAACATGGCTTTCAGGAACGATAATGTATCTCAGCCAACGATCGCCGAGGTCGCTATCTGCGGCATTGGACTGCGTCTGCCAGGGGGTATCCGTAACTGTGACGATTTCTGGGACGTTTTGGAGAACGGAAAGGACACGCGCAGCGCCATACCGTCCACTCGCTACAATATCGAGGGGTTTGACGACAGCCTAGGGGGTAAGGACGCCATAAAAATCAAGCATGGCTACTTCCTTGATGAGGACCTGTCCAGGCTAGACACGACGTTCTTCTCATTGGCAAAGAACGAGCTTGAGAAGATGGACCCTCAGCAACGCCTACTTCTTGAGGTGGTTCGCGAAAGCCTTGAAGATGCAGGAGAGGTCAACTACCGTGGACAGCAGGTTGGCTGCTACGTCGGAACGTTCGGAGAAGACTGGTTGATGATGAGTGCTAAGGACCCTCAGCAAGGAGGGGGCTATCTGATTACTGGACATGGTGATCTGATGTTGGCTAATCGTATTTCGTATGAATATGACTTTCACGGTCCAAGGCAAGCAATTTCCTCGAATTTGAGCCTGTAATCAAGTTGGCTGACATATTTTCTAGCATGCTTATCAAAACTGGTTGCTCCTCTTCACTCCTTGGTTTGCATGAGGCATTCCGAGCGATACAGAAGGGTGATGCTAATGCTGCAATTGTAGCGGGGGCAAGCATGATAATCACTCCAACAATCACAGCTACGATGAGCGCAGGAGATCTGCTCGCTATTGATGGTTCATGCAAGAGTTTCGATGCTGCGGCGGACGGATATGCCAGAGCTGAAGCAGTTGTTGCTGTGTATATCAAGCGACTTTCAGATGCAATTCGCGATGGGAACCCGATTAGGGCTATTATCAAAGGAACAGCTACAAACTGCGACGGGAGAAGCCAGAGTCTCGTCACCCCAAATGGAGCAGCCCAGGAGGATTTGATACGGAAGGCCTACGAGGATGCTGGCCTCAATCCACAAGACACTCCTTTCATTGAAGTATGTGCTGAATCTTTTAGCGTCAAGAATCTCTATCTAATCATATGGCGTATAAAGTGCCATGGTACTGGAACTCCTTTAGGTGACCCAATCGAGACGACAGCTGTAGGCCGAGTGTTTGGCGCACGTGGAGTTTTTATCGGGTCTGTAAAAGCTAACATAGGGCATGGAGAAGGATGTGCGGGGCTTAGCTCAGTGGTCAAAAGTGTTCTTGCCCTTGAACACAAAATCATTCCTCCAAACATCAAGTTCAACACCCCTAATCCCAAGAGTAAGTCTGACTACATAAGATATCCATCTACAGGCTCAATTAACTTACAATATCTAGTTCCATTTGCGCAATACAGGTTGACAGTCCCAGTCGTTCCCACTCCATTTCCGCAAGATCGCCCAGAAAGGGTTAGCATTAACTCGTTTGGCATCGGTGGCACCAATGCACACGTAAGGAGGGCCTTTCTCACAGCTTCAGGAATGCTAACAAAGTGAAAGGCGATACTGGAGTCGTCCCCCCAGATACCATCTATCCAAGATGGAATGGAGACGCAGGGCCGTACAGCCACAACGAATGAAACTTGTCTGTCGAAACCTGAATTGCTCCTCTTTTCAGCCAACACACAGACATCCCTGGATGAACAGATTTGTCGCCACAAGAAGTGGATCCTGGCAACCCAGGTATCGGTTGCAGACGTCGCCTATACTCGAGCTGTGCACAGAGAGCACTTACCGTCCAGAGCTTTCAGTATTGTGGATAATCGTGATTTTGTTGAAAGCGCATCTGGTGTCAAGACACCACAAACTGCAGATCCTGTTGTCCTCGTTTTCAGTGGTCAGGGAGCCCAGTGGCCTGGAATGGGCAAGGAGTTGGTTCTGGATGATACCGAATTCCGGAATGACATTCTCAAAATGGACCGTGCGTTGCAGCTCCTGACCCATCCCCCACAGTGGAATATGGTCGGTAAGTAGGGACCAAGCCCGACCAACAGAAACCTCTAGCTCGTGCTAATCAAATCCGTAGACGAGATCTTAAAGCCTGATAGCTCCAGTCAAATCCATAGAGCAGAACTTTCGCAGCCAATTTGCACGGCGATTCAAGTGGCATTGTTCAATAAGTTCGCTGCTCTTGGAGTCAAGCCACGTGCCGTCGTTGGTCACTCCAGCGGGGAGATTGCAGCAGCATACGCCGCTGGGTATATTTCGATGAATGAAGCGATAACCACCGCCTATTACCGCGGCTACGTCGCAACTAATTCAACTCTGAAAGGAGCTATGGCAGCTATTGGCCTTGGATCTCTCGAATTGTCTGGCTGCCTGGTTGACGGCGTGGTTGTGGCCTGCGAGAACAGCCCGAAGAGCTCCACGCTCTCCGGCGACGCTGACCAGGTCCGTAGGGCAGTCGGGCTCATTAAACAAAAGATGCCGGACGTGTTTACGCGAATGCTGAAGGTTGACCAGGCTTACCACTCTCGTAAGTCTACTCCATTATCTACACTTCGAATACATAGCATGACTAATTGAGGAGACCATATGCGACCCCTGGGCGCTGAGTACCAACAGCTCCTGGAGACTGACCTGAAATGTTACCCCAGGTGTAGACAATCATCTACCGTGGATTTCTTCTCCTCGGTAACTGGTCGGCTCATGAATGGCTCCCATCTTGACGCTTCATACTGGACAACAAATCTCACGTCATCGGTCCGATTTTCGTCGGCAACATCTCTGCTTTTGGATCACCATAACAACGTTATATTGCTTGAAATAGGTCCTCATTCAGCCTTGGCAGGGCCCTTACGGCAGATCTGCGAGGCCAAGTCTCGACCATGCAATTACCTGTCCGCTCTAAGTCGAGGCAAAAGTTGTACTGTGACTGTCCTATCTGCGATCGGCCGACTATATCAAGCAGGTGTTTCGTTGAATTTGAAGCCCCTATTCCCACATGCTAAGGCCATGTCAGGTCTACCAACATATCCTTGGCAACACAGTGAATCTTACTGGTATGAGCCGCGTGTATCCAAGGCTTGGAGGCATCGCAGATATCCCCATCATGCTCTCTTAGGTGCTCGAGTAGTGGAGAGCACGGAGACAGAACCTCAGTGGCGGAACCTTCTTCAGATCGAGGATGAACCCTGGTTAGCCGATCACAAGATTCAGTCCAACATTGTGTTTCCGTTTGCGGGATATGTTGCGCTCGCTGGCGAGGCCGTTAGACAGCTGACACACTCGTTGCACGATGTAGGTTACCATCTTCGACATGTTGTGGCCCATACGGCCCTTTCCTTATCGGAATCTGTGCCTACGGAGCTGTTCACCACGCTACACCAAGAGAAACTCAATGACCACGAAGAGTCAGGATGGTTTGACTTCTCCATCACGTCTTACAACGGATCAAGATGGATTAAGCACTGTGACGGGTTAGTGAGGATCGGTAGAGAGCGTACGCCCAGCGCCTCGGCGCCCAAGCTCTTGTCTAGAAACATTAACTGCTCTCAATTTTACGAGAACATGGCCAAGGTCGGGTTCATGTACGGACCCGAGTTCCGTGGCCTTACAAACATGACCGCATCCGCCACAGATGAAGCTGCCAACGGACAGATCATCAACAGAAACACTGATAGCCGCGCACCGTTCACCCTTCATCCTGCTGTAATTGATGCAGGTCTTCAGCTGCTCCTGGTTGCTAAGATAAAGGGACTCTCGCGCAACATTATTGAACTCTGCCTGCCGACTTCCATTGACGAGATGGAGATAGGTCCAGCGAGCGATGTTATGGACGCCAAGGCATGGAATCTCTATGGAAATAAGGAGTTCCCGTGTGTGGAGTGCATCTCAGATGGAAAGCTAGTTTTGCATGCCTCCGGGGTGGAGTTTCGTCCCTTGAGTGACGACAAGGCATTTGACTTGCCTGATCCGCATGCTACTGCCAGGCTTCGGTGGCTTCCAGATTTTGACTTCGTCGACAAGTCCACCCTGTTTGTACCCCCAACGATTGGGAGGGAAGTGACTCAGCTGCAGGAAGAGCTAGCACTGTTCTGCATTCTCGAGTCAGCAGAGAGAGTCCGGTGTCTAGAACCCTGCCAACTTCACTATGCCAAATACCGCGACTGGATGGACCAGCAGATCAGTCTTGCTGCAGCTGGCAACTATAAGCTCGTCAAGAATTCTTCGGAGTATGTGAAACTGTCCAGCGAACAACGATTGGAAGCAATCAACAATCTCACGAATAAACTGATGGAAAAGCGGAATACAGCATTCACAGTCGGACTAAGGCGTATCTTCGACAACATTGACAAGATTTTCACCGGCGAAGTGAGAGTCCTCGATGTTCTGCTGCGGGATAACGTCCTCGCGAAGATATACGACATTATGACTTTCGACTACGCCAAATTTGTTCGACTTCTTGCCCACGCAAGGCCAAATTTGCGCATCCTAGAGGTCGGTGCGGGTACTGGTGGTACAACTGAGACGATCACCCGGAGCCTAGTTGACGTGGGGGGCCTCCCAGTGTATTCCACCTACACTTTCACAGATATATCAGCCGGATTTTTCCCCTCCGCCAGGGAACGTTTCGCCCACGTCTCGAACATGGAGTTCAAAGTCTTCGATGTCACAAAGGATCCAGCCGAGCAAGGCCTTCAGGCGGGGTCGTACGATCTTGTGCTTGCAGCGAACGTCCTGCACGCCACACCTTCCATACGGAACACGCTAGTCAATGTAGAGAAACTCCTCATGCCGGATGGGATGCTCGTAATGACCGAGATTTGCCAAGTGTCGTGGCGCTCAAACTACATATTCGGCAACTTTGCGGGATGGTGGTTAGGCGAGGCGGATGGCCGTCCCGATCAGCCATATATCTCGTTGTCCAGATGGGATGAGGAGCTGAAGGCAGTCGGTTTCACTGGTGTCGATATGGCGATGCATGAGGCAGCAGACCCCTATCGGCAGTTCGCTGTTATAACGTCTCGGAAACAGGCCAAGGAAAAGACGAAGCCGACCAAAGTAAGTGTCATGTCGACCTTCTCTGCAGGAGAGGTTGCATGCTCGCTAGCTGCAGCACTCCAGGAACGAGGATGGGAGGCCACAATCTTCAGTCTTACGGACGAGCTACCTCAAGATGGGGATATCATATCCTGCGTGGATCTTGAGACCAACTTCTTCGAAGACTTATCAGCCAACACATTCATTGATTTCCAAAGCCTCCTTGGCTCCATGGGTTCTAAGAAACTCCTTTGGTTGACAAGGCCAGTTCAAATGAATTGCCGAGACCCACAGACAGCACAAAGCATCGGCGTAGCTCGGACTATTCGCTCAGAGCTCGGGCTCAACTTCAGCACGCTGGAAATTGATGTGAACGAGGAGCATTTCTCCTCTCTGGTGGCGAGTGTCTTCAACAAAGTCTGCGCAGGAGAAGACAAAGGCAGCCTTGAATCAGACAAGGAGTTCGCTGTCGACAACAGCGTCGTCTATATCGGGCGCTACCATCCCTTCTCAGTCATTAATGAAATGCCCAAGAGCAGCGATGGCTGTCAAACCCATCTGGTTAAGTACCTGGACATCGAGACGCCAGGAATGCTGGATACCCTCACCTGGAAAGCCCATCTCATACCTGAGACCATCACAGAAGATCATGTAGAAATTAACGTCCGTTCAGCCGGCCTCAACTTCCGGGATGTTGTCTACGCAATGGGCCTTCTTGTTTACAAGGAATCGCGTGCTCCACTTGGCATGGAGGTAGCGGGAACAGTCCGACGAGTCGGTAGTGCTGTGACAGCGTTTGCCGTGTGCGATCGCGTTATGTCTTTCACCAACTGCAACGGCTTTTCCACACAATTAGTCGTTCCCGACCATTCTGTTCTCAAGATCCCCGAGAATATGACCTTTGAGGAGGCTGCGACGATCCCAGGGTGTTTTTCAACGGTTATCCAAGCATTGCTTGACGTTGGCAGGCTTCGAAAAGGCATGAGTGTACTGATCCACTCGGCATGTGGCGGCGTGGGATTGGCCGCGATTCAAGTTGCCCAGATGGTGGGGGCAGAGATATTTGCGAGCGTTGGCACTGAGAAGAAGGTGGAGCATCTGATCGCCAAATACAACATTCCACGGGATCACATCTTCACTTCCAGAAATTTGTCATTTCTTGAAGGTGTCATGGAACAAACATCAGGCAAGGGTGTAGACCTCGTTTTGAATTCTCTGAAGGGTGATCTCCTTCACGCGTCATGGAAGTGCGTTGCAAAGAACGGCAAATTGCTTGAGCTGGGCAAACGCGATCTAGCAGACCATGGCCAGCTCGACATGAGTCGTTTCCTCGACAACAGATCCTATTGCGGTGTCGACCTAGCTCATCTAGTTCAAGAAGAGCCCTTGGTCGTTCGAGAGTAAGTTTCGCTTTCTGTCCACACCTCTCAGTCTAATAGAGATCCTAACTGTGATCAACAGCATCTTGCAAAGGGCTCTGGATTTCTACGAGAAAGGCTGGCTCAAACCGTTGGATCCTATCACTATGTTTGATGCGGTGGATGTGGAGGACGCCTTCCGCTATCTGCAGGCTGGTGAACATATTGGTAAGGTTATTTTGAACTTGCCCGCTGATACTTCTTCTCTCAAGGCATCGCCAGATGCTCGGCAAGTAAGTTTTAACCCCAACTCAGCCTACTTACTTGTTGGTGGGCTTGGCGGTCTTGGAAGGTCCCTTGCTACTTGGTTAGTCGAAAAAGGCGCCAAGTACCTCGTCTTCCTCTCGAGAAACGCCGGAAACAGTGCGAGCAGCGCATTCGCAGCAGAACTAGAGTCGATGGGGTGCTCGACCGCCATGATCAAGGGAAGCGTCAACAACATCAAAGATGTCAAGGAGGCCATCAGATTGTCCCCGGCACCAATAAGAGGCGTCTTCCATCTGGCAATGGTGCAACGAGTGAGTATTACCTAGCAATAGCAACTTGGTCGCGCTGAAGCCAACATGAAAAATAGGATTCTTCGTTCCTAGATATGAAATGGATGGATTGGGTCGATGCGAATAAGCCAAAAGTGAAAGGCACTTGGAATCTCCACGAGGCCTTTCTAGGCCATCCTCTAGACTTCTTCTGGTTGGCAAGCTCTCTGGTTACCGTTGTTGATCAGCCAGGACAGGGCAACTACAAAGCCGGATGCACATTCATCGAGGCCTTCTGTCAGTACAGGCACTCACTAGGCCTTCCAGCTTCCGTGCTTTGTATCTGCCCAATCGATGATGTCGGCTATGTCGCCGAGAATCCTCACGCTCTGCGTGCATCCAAGATACAGGGACTGCACTTCTGTGGAGAAAGGGAGTTCCTCGACTGCGTTGAGTTCTCTATTCTGAATCAGTCTCCCAAAGAAGCCGAGCGTCATAATGATGTCGAGTGCAGTTATCGTACTCCATGGACGAGCAGCGGTCAGCTTATCATGGGTCTGAGGTCGGAGCTCCATTTGGATGATCCCAAGAATCCCACGAATTGGCGGCGGGATCGACGAATGGGTCTCTACCACAACACTCCTGTCAAAGAGGAAAGTAAGTTACTGAGTGAGAGCAAAGGTCTGAAACAACTCCTTCAGAACTTGCAAAGTGGAAATGCCGAGGGTACCCTCATGGAGGAGTCGGTAGCCGATTTCATCGCTGTCGAGATTGGCAGGAAAGTGAACGACTTCCTCCTGAAGCGGCACGCAAAGATTGATGTCTCGCTCACTCCTTCGGAAATGGGCTTGGATTCTCTCACGGCAATTGAACTGAGAAGATGGTTCCGGCAGATCCTTGGATTGCAGATAAGTGTGCTCAGGATAATGGAATCCGCCTCGCTGACGCAGCTTGGGCAGAATGTAGCAGACATGCTCAAAGAGAAATACACAAGCTAATGGAGGTGATTGATATCCCTGCAATCGATGTGTTAGTTATTTTTAGATGCTTTTTGTGAGAGGACAGACCACTGGCGAAGGAGACTCGTGTCTAATGCCCAGTCCACACCTTTCGCTCGCGCGCCACGGTACTATCGGCCCGGACATGGCTGTTGCACATACTCGCTTATTGTTGTACAATGTTGTCAGGTTGTCAGGTAGCATAGTACTACTTTAACAACATTGTACTGTGGTAAGGGGTCACATGAAGTAGCAAAATGGGAAGCATTCAGTCACTTGAACTCTCCAGTCAATATACGAGGCCTCAAGATCTTCTAATAGAGCTGGATCTATGGCTATATCATCTCCCTCAGGTATTGCATCCCTTGCCAGGCCCAGACCACCATCAATAGATGGAACTCAGCCAATTGCCGATACACTCTGTTAGGAATCAGCCCAGTATCCGATTCTAAGTTAGTATGGTGGAGCCATACGAGGAAAGAGATTGTAATTGGACTTGACTCCACTGCACTATATATCTGGAGTTGTAGACTCTGTACCTTAATGACAGAGTAAGATACACATAGAATGCGATTGTATGTAAAGTCTGATTGTGCATACGATTCGTATACACTTGTATACTTCTACTCTCAACAGGTTATGAGCCCGGTGTCTCTATAGCGCCAAACACCTATCCAATCCTCACACCGATCCCGATCGCAGATATCCGAGATCAAGTTGATTGTCCGCAAGGTCGCTGATGTAAGGGCTTGTGATAGGATTGTGTTGGATTTTGGAGATGACCAAAATCTGTCAGCTCTGAAACGGATTTTGCGTCATAAGTAGCAATAGTCGTGCGTGACACTACGCCCACTTGTCAATCATAAATCGCGCGCTTTTCGGCGCGTCACGCCCCACAAGTCCTTCCTGCACCCAAAATCTGGCCTCGCGCAGCGAGAAAAATTCGGGTAATATTATACTAAACGGCATTAGATAGAGCATTATCGGCCGTATCAGACACGTATTTTCGCGACACAAAAACAACCGGTTTGAGGTATATAGGGCTTGATTTCATTATCGCCGCTACGCCGTTACCCTGGTCAGCGTGCTACGGCGGAGTATGAAACACTATAGTGCTATTACCGGTGTTTTTTTCCTTCTTAGAGAGACAACACTATAGTGATACTATAGTACACTTTCTAGAGAGGATAAGAAAATAATAACTAATAATTAAATAACTTTAATTTAGGGAATTTATAGCTATATACTCCCTTCCTTTTATATACCTACACCACAGCTACAGAGATACATAGCCAGCTATATATCCTTAGCCTAGATAGTCACTCTCTTTATATAGATAGCGCAGAGATTTGTATCTAAAGAGAATTATTACTTAATTATCACTTAATATTTAATTATTAGGCTATACCGGTAAAGACAGAAACAAGAAATACCTTGTAGATTTCTTGAAGTATATTGATTACACTGCTTTAGTATTGTATTCTAAGGGCTATCTCGCTAGTGATTTCTCTAACTAGGCGCTGAAAAGAAGTATAAGAGATTAAAAGTTAAGTATATTCCTAGTATTTTTTGATCTCTCTGAGCGCTATAGCTAAAAGGAAAAGTTAGTTAGTTAGCTAGCCTTAGTTATAAGGCAGAACTATCAAAATATATACTTCTAGGCTTAAAGCGATACCTTCTCCTTAATGGTGGTAGTGATAGCGGCGGTATAGATTATCCTGCTAGTGCTAGTACTAGTACTAGAGCTAGCTTTAGCTTAGACTTACTAAATCTAACTCTACCTCTTTTACTTCAGGGTTACTTCTAAGTAGATTATATAGGCTGCTTCCTAGCGGATTATATAGACTACTTCTCTACTAACTAACTATTGAATACTTATTATATAGTAAGAATATACTATTATATACTAAGTTTATATAGTATAGTATAGTAGGTAGCTAGTATAAAAGAGAGAGAGAGATATAGGACTTAATAGCTAGTTAAGTTATCACTTATTTATTACTTATATTAAATAATAAAGCTAACTTATAGAATGATTATTAATAACTAAAGGGATTTAAAGAGTAAATAAGAGTATATAAGTAAGAGAGTAGAGGAGGAAGAGAGAGAGAGAGAGAGAAAGAGAGAGAGAGAGAGAGAGAGAGAGAGAGAGAGAGAGAGAGTAGGTTAAAGGGCTAAAGAAGGAAGGATAACACTAGGATTAAGATAAGAGTAGTATAATACTAGACTTAGCCTTAATATATCAATAGTGAATACTAGCTTAGATAAACCCCTAGTATTATAAACTTTACTATCTAGATCTACTTACTCTCTCTCTCTTCTTCCTCTCTTCTCTCCTCTAGCCCCAGATCCTACTAGTTAACTAATTATTACTTAATTATTACTTAGCCTAGCCCTCCCCTTAGCAGCAGCAGCAGCAGCAGCAGTAGCCACTAAGTCCGAAATATCTCCCTTTATCTCCTATAAGAAGTATACCCATAATAATAATAATAATATTAAGATAGCACCACTACTATCATAGCCTATTAGCTGACCTATTAAGAGCGGTTCTAGTAAAGCACAGAAAGACAGAGCTAACTATTCCTTATTATCCTCTACTATTATATATTATTATAGATAGTAAAACATAAGTAAGAGTAATACCTAGCTTTATTATATAAGTAATACTGATATTTAAGTAGTCTATTAATATATCAATAAAATGAAAGAATGGTATAGCTATTTTGATTAGCTCTTAGTAGAAGAGCAGAAGTAGCTAGTTAAATAATAGAAGTACAAGAAAATTGTAGAGCAGTATGATATTTACTTAATTAATAGTACTTAGCTAATAGAATAATAGATAAGCTAATAAGAATCACTATTCTGCTTATATAGTTCACAAGATTCTTGAGATCAAGCAGTAACAGGATAAAGAGGAAGCTATATAACTCCTTAAATCAAAAATAGGTATCCTTAATCTAACTAAAGACCTATCCTCTCTATAGCCTAACCTTAATCTTGAGCCTAAGGAACTAGATAAGGTATACTATAACTCAGACTTAGACTTTGAGGAGGAGATGAAGCTTAAAGATACTAAGTTTAGTGATATAACTATAGAATCTATATAGATAAGAAAAAGCAACCTGTTTTTAGACTCAGAGGTTGATATATAGTTTGATTATATTGAGAAGCGGCTAAGGTATAACTTAACCTTCTTGTTAATTATCTCTCTTATACTAATTACTGAATATTCTAGTTAATATATAAATACCGGGCACTCTATATAGAAGTTATTCAGAGCCTTTTTCTTTAAGCGCCTTAATTACTTAATAGTAAAGATTAATAAATATAATAACTATAGTAAGTTTTCCCTTAAGTAATAATTAAGTGATAATTTAGCTCTCCTAATAAACCCTGATTTAGTATTTAGCTAAAGAGCCTCTCCCTCTCCTCTAAACAAATTTTTTAATAAATCTAACTATAGTCTTCTCTATTGTATTTTTGTAATTAGTATCTTTAAGGAAGAAGATATAGATCTAAGCTAGTATATACTTCTAGGTCCTGTAGGTTAGTAGGATAACTCTATACTATGGTATATTTATTATGGCTTTATACCATACTATAACCTAGTTAATTAATACCGAAAGGCCTAGGACTATATTATTAATAGTGCAGAAGTACTGCTAGACTAGGTTAAGTTTATACTACATAACAGCAGTGACTATAAGAGATTTAATATTATCTAGAGCAAGTGGTTTAAGGGCCCTATAGCTGGAATTCCTTTGGCAGCAGAACTTAGTATTAAGCTAATTCTTAGTGAGCTATAATACTATATTAGAAAGAAATCCTCTCCTAGTTTCTCCCCTACTAGTTTCCTCTATCCTGTCCCCTACTATATACCTATACTATATATATATCTTAGCCTACCCTTACCTTTACTACTAGTTTCCTCTTTAAGTCTAGTTTATTTCTATCTACCTATTATAGATAGTACCCTATAAAATTTAGACCTAACTCAGAAATAGTGTAGTTAGTACACTAACCTAATTAGGCTTAGTAGTAATTAAGTAATAATTAAGTAATAATTCTCTTAATATTCTTATTATCTATACCCCTTGGTTCTCTATTATACTAGTGTGATGGCGAACAATGGGGTATCCAGCTGAGTAGATGCAAGCGAGGCTCGAGAGGGGATCTGATCATAGTGATAATACTAGCACAGGAAACCCACCAACTAATCAATGAACTTGACAACACTCCCTTGAGTGTTGCTGGGTAGAAACAAAGGAACAACTGATGTAGAAACTTCTGTAGAGATTGAATCAAGGATCTCTGTCTGTAAACTTCTGTGTACTGAAAAATGTCCCAGCTGCTGGGCTTGAACTTGAATAATGTGTGCTTGTGTCTTGAATCCTGTGATGCTTATGATGCTTGACTTCCGCTCCTTGATTACCCTTTTTGGAGTGCTGCATTCTCTACCAAGACTTTCTCTTTCCGCCGCAAACCACTACCTTCCCGTGTACTCCGAGCCCACCACTTAGCCCTGACTCGCCTC
>QQXO01000340.1:0-22260 GCA_003709845.1 Chaetothyriales sp. CBS 134916
AAGTCAATTCATCAATATCTCTTGGACACTACTGCAAGTATACTAAGGTATAACTTCCACCACTGCTGATCCATCCCTACCCTACTCTTATAGGGTATATTCCTCACAACTTCCTTGTTTCATTTAGCTAAGCTTCCTAGAGGCGTGTTCCGCGGCCTCAGTGTCGTCGTAAGCAGCCCTAAGCTACTCTAGTAGGTGAATAATGGTTATTTCGTAGGTACCTTTAACATTATTGACCTAGGAGCTGACCTGCTTAAGGGCCCCTTCTCTAAGTTGGCTATAGATATACCAGAATCTGGTAGCCTCTGTCTCAGTTGCCTTATCTGTGTCTAGTTTAGCATATATCAGGGTAACCTATGCCTTAAATTCGCTGTGTTTCCCTTTGAACTCTAGGAGTTCAGGGAGTTTCGCTTTTAGAGGCCTTGCCGCCTCTACCAATGGTGTCTGTGCCGTTGTGCTGGCTTACACTAGTCTAGTAGCATTGCTTTCCTGTAGTTGCTGCTCTAGTGTTGATATTTGCTTCATCTGCTCCGTAATCTGGTTGCTTTGAGCAGAGATTTGCCTATTCTATGCCATCATTTGTGTATAGAGCTCGTTTGCCCAGGTAGGGAGTCCCTCCCCTGTAGGGGTGCTCATAGGCGTTGCCATTCTGATATGTTCCAGTGGATTTCAATAACCAAATGAAGATGGGATCGAAACCTAATGTAAGGGCTTGTGATAGGATTAATACACTATCAACAGGGGCGCTATGTACAGGGAGGTTTCGATGAAGAACCCCTTCTCTACAGGCAAGGAGCAGCCTTATATGTTCTCCTGTCTACCCCCTTTTCTCTGTTAGCAATTTCCTTCGGTCCCAACACACTCCCTTCTGCACTCAGCCAACTACTGTATTAGTGTTGGTAGGACCTTCCCTATCAGTAGTCTATAAGGGCTATAGGGGGGACATCTATAATCAGGATCGTATCCCTCTGCCCCGTCGATAGTGCGAAGACTTCCCTCTGCCCCGTCGATAGTGCGAAGACTTCCCTCTGCCCCGTCGATAGTGCGGAGACTTCCCTCTGCCCCATCTGTGGTGTGAATAGCTAGGAAGTCCCGTTTCTTGCTGGTCAGTGATTGGTCTATCAGTGTTCGCCTTCCGGGACTGTTAAGGGCTGCGCACACTTAAGGGTCTTGGCAGTCGCCAGCGACAACAAGACAGGGTGCACTAACAACAGATCATTTACCGATCCTAATGATTCAGTAAATCAACAAGACCACCACTGTTAGGGGGCTCTAGAGGTGGAAGGCAAAGAAGAAGACAAGAGAGAGCTAACTAGTCTAGATTCCCTATGTCGTAGTATTGACATACAAGACTCAAAGCTTGGAGAGTCGATAGATAACCACAACCTCCGCGTATACTTATACCTTTCACATCGCAAGGTCAGAGTCTACCCTTCCATAGTTCCTGACCCTAAAGGTCCTTAGTCTTGTCCAAAGGTCCCTCTGCCTTACTCTACCCTATCGCCTCTGACCAAAGGACTATACAGCCAGCCATACAGATTGTATAGGTGGCAGTTATCTTATATAGTCCCTCCAAAGGTCGCTATATATAACCAAAGGTCTGTCTGAGGACCAGAGGTATTGATCTGTTATCAGCATAACATCGGGGTTATCAGTATAACATCAGGAAGTAGGTGTCTTATCATCATTTATGATATTACCCCCTTCCCCCTCAGGCGTTGTCCTCAACATCTAGTTCGCTACTGTTTTGTTAATTATAATTCCTCCTGAGCCTACTTTCTTTCCCTGAACTCTTGGATCACCTCAACTATATTTTGTAGGTTACTTTTAGGCTCCTATAAGTTATAGGCCTCTAAGAAACCTTTCTAGTAGATATAGAATTAGGTTTATTTCCCCCTTTTTTGTTTATCCAGGATTTATTCAATTTCCTATTAGTCTTCGCCTTCAATATCCAGGGGTTCTAGTAGCTCAACACCTTCTCTCCTGTTATACTTCTTTAGTAATAATATATAAAATATTAGATTTAGCCTCTAGTACTTCTTTAGTAACTCTAGTTTATAGGTATTACTCCCTACTCTTTAGATTACCTTGAAGGGTCCTAAGAAGTAGTCCACTAGTTTCTTCTATATATATAATATATATATATACTTCGCTACAAATTATATAAGATCCCTAATCTAGAAATACTAGTCCTTCCTTTTTCTATTAGTATACTTCTTTATTGCTTCTTAGGTAGTAGTAAGGGCTTCTTAGCTCACTAATTAAGCCTACTACAAGCCTTTTATTATCTCCTTTACTGCTTTATTTTCATATATATACCCTATAGGTTCTTTATATTCAATATTGATTTGTATTATTAGTATATATATATATACTACCTTAAATAGTGATTTACCAGTAGTTACACTAACAGCTTAGTTAACTATAAATTCTATATAAGGAAGAAGTTCTGCCTAGTTATCTTGTTTGTAGTTAATAAAACAATGAAGATAGTATTCCAGTGTTTAGTTTATCTATTCTGTTTACCTGTTAGTCTAGGGGTAGAATATAGTTAAGAGACACCTACAAGTAGCTAGGTAGAAGTATAGTAACTCCTAGAAACTCAAGGTAAAAACTGATCCTCTGTTACTAACAATCAATTTCAGTACTCTAAACTTAGAGATAATATTCTCTGTGATTAGTACACCTACTCCTGTAGCGTTAACTTCCTTGACTATAGGAATATAATATACTATCTTTAAGAATCAATCAATAATCACCAGGATTAAATCATATATAGTCCCTATTCACAGCGATAGCAGTAACCCTATAATAAAGTCTAAGGATATATCCTCCTAGGGCCCTTTCAGCACTGGTAGTGGTGATAGCAAACCATGAGGTTTATAGTGTGGCACCTTTATCTATTAGTAAACATTATATATATCTATATATACATTGATTGTTTTCTATATATAAGGCTACCAGTAGAATTTACTGATAAGTTTAAATATCTTATTATACCTGAAATACCCTCCTTACTACAGATTATTATGATTAACCCTTAGTAAATCTGATCTTATAGCTAGGTTATTTAGTAGATAGACTACTCTATTATAATATATCAGCCCCTCCCTGTCGCGGGACTATTATCCTTTAAACAGTCCTCCTTCAACTATATAGTCTATATAGTCCTCCTATACTATTCGCTGACACTAGTTATCATTTGACTATAGGTGTAGGAAAAGACTTTTAAGTGAAGTAGGGATCCTAGGAATAAGTGACTCCTTAGAGACCTTATCTATTGGTAGGGGATCAATACAAGATTCCTCTACACAACTAATATTAGGTAGCTTAGATATAAGTATATATAACTTAGTGTTACTCCTCTTGTTGTTCACCTATATTAGAATGATCCTAAGGCACTCCGCCTCAAGAGGTATTCTTGAAGTCGCCCTGGTTATTATTCCAACCAACTTTCTATCAGATTAAGCCACCCTCTTTGCCGGTATATTGCCTATATATTGCTAGTATAGCTTAACTAATAGCTATAAAGGGTGTTCTTCAGTAACTTCAGATACTATGAGATCTGGCTGTCTTAATAGCCTATCTATAGGATTCTTATTCCCTTTATAGTATTAGATCTTAAAGTTAAAGGCTACAAGATACTCTACCCAGTGGATTTGTTATCCTTATAGTTACTTCCTAGTCATGAAGTTCTATAATACCTCATAGTTAGTTAAGACTATAGTGTATTTCACAGGTACTTTAAGGTAGTGCCGCTATTCCTTGAATACTGATATAATAGCAAGTATCTCTTAGTCTCTAGTTCTATAATTCCTCTGTTCTTAAGAGAACTTCTTTAAGAAAAAGGCCACTAGTTTCTAGAGGGTATATCCCTTCCTAGGTCTATCATAGGCCTATGAGAGTATAGCTCCTATTACCTCCTTTGAAGTGTCTATTTCCACCTATATTTAATATTTAGGATTAAAATAGGTAAGTATAGATACTAATAAAAATTGTTCTTTAAGTATTCAGAATACCTATGTAGCGCTAGGGGTCCACTTAAATAGCCCTTTCTTCTTTCCCTTTTGTATCCCTATAAGTAAGTCTATGATAGATATAACTACCCTTAAGTATTTTTCAATAAATCCTTGATAGAAATTTGTAAACCCCAGAAATACTTGTATTTCTCTGAATAAGGTTAGTTCTGGCTATTCCTGTATAGACTTAACCCTCTCAGGGTCCATTAATATACTATTGGTGCCTATTCAATATCCTAGGAATACTACCTCTTTGGTGAAGAACTTATATTTAGATATTTTTATATAGAGTCTATACTTATACAGGTGTTGCAATACTTCTTGAATATGTTTTATATACTCTTCGCGGATATAACTATATATAAGGATATTATCTATATACATAATACACTTCTTGTCTAACAGGCCCTTCAAAGCCTCATTAATATAGGCTTGAAAGGTGGCTGGGGCATTTGTTAACCCAAAGGGCATAACAGTGTATTCGAAATAGCTGTATCTTGTCCTAAATACAGTCTTCTATTGATCCTCTTTGGCGATCAGTATATAGTGATATATATCTCGTAAGTCTATCTTAGTATAGTATCTTGCTCCGCTCAGCTGATCCAGGATCTCTGATAAAAGTGGTAATAGGTATCAATTCTTGATAGTAATCTAGTTCAACCCCCGATAATTGATATAGAGCCGTAGTGTCCTGTTGGATTTCGGTATAAACAAGATTAGAGCCTCTATCAGTGAGGTACTAGGCTTAATCTATCTATTAGCCAGGTTAGTCTTAATATACTCCTACAGGGTCTTGAGTTCCCGCTGACTCAAGGGGTATATTAGACTATAGGGTACTTATACCCCTGGCTTAGTTTCGATACTATACGCTATCTGTGTGTCCTGCAGGAGCTTCACAGCTTCCTTTTCAGAGAATATATCGCGATAGTTATTGAATTCCGGTGGTAGTTCTGAGGTCTAGCTCTTATTAGGCTATAAGAGAAAACAGCTGGCCTTTCCCTGTTACACTGCCAGTGCTATATATATAATAAATAGGGCCTTCGCCTTCTTAGTTTCTTAAAGAAACTGCTTAGCCTTCATTATCTTGATTTTAGGTCTCTTTAACTGATATTCCTAGGTTTTTAATTCCTAGTTAGTTAATAGATTAATTATCTTAAGCTAAGGTATCCCAAGGTATATATTATACTCCTTGATATCAGCTACTAGGAATAAATAAGAGGTTATCTATAAGATTCCTTTTAAATCAGTCACAACTATTTTAATAGTGAGTTCTCTATACAAGGTCATAGGTAAGCTATTAGTATAATTCATACTTCTTAATATTAGGATAGTTTCGAGACCTACCTCCTTCACTATATATTATAAGATAAAATTCTTATAGGCACCAGAATTAACCAAAGCATTAACTACTCTGAATCCTTCACCTAAGGGGATCTAGATATTTACCTATAGAGATCTATTCTTACTGATTTCTGAGATACCTAATACCCCTACAGTATCAGAGGTATTAGTACTTATTTTTTTGCTTCTTCCTGTATCTCGCCTATATCTAGTGTATACTTTAGGGGATTCTTGTATTTTAGGGCTATATAGCCTGTTTCCCTATACTTGAAGTAGTAGAATAGGTTGCTCCCCTTTGGCTTAGTCTATCTACTTTATAGAGTAGAGGGGTTATTTCCCTTCCTATCTCTCTGGGTCTCCTCTACCCTATTACTAAGAGGATCCCTAGTTTAACCCTTTGGTTTAGACTGATCTCTGATGTTACCAGTAGAGGCCTAGGCCTGCTGCAGCTCCTTAGTAACCAAAGCCTCTGTTTTCAGAGCTTACTTATAGTATACTACTGATATAAGTACCTGGTTTTCGCTGGTGATCTCCTTATAGTTGCTTATAACTTATACCTAAATCTCTAACTTTATAGTGAGGAGGAATCACTAGGTATTGAGGACCTTATAGTCTATATCTAGAATATCTTAACTAAGTATCTTCACTTCTATAAATAGCTCCTAGATACTTTGATTTAACTTCTGAGTTTTCTAGGCTATTATTTATAAGGTATCCTTTATATAAGTCACTAGATCTATAATCTAGTCCTACAGGAAGTTTATAAATTAGTTCTATATCTTGTATTTATTGTAGTTAGCTATCTCCTAGGCAGCAGCAGTATCGCTAACTAGGGAATTACTAATGATACTAATCTAAGCTATCCAAGCATTCTCAGAATAATCCTTAATCCTTCCAAAGGTATTTCTCTAGCTAACTAGGAACTTGTTAAGTTCCTTTAGGTTCTTACTAGTGAATATAAGGTTTTATTGATATTTAGTGTCTTTTCACTATTGCTTAAAGTCCTTGTATATATTATTATCGGTATACTTATGTTTCATAGGAACTACTTATATACCTCCTATCTCTGAGTACTCTACTATAGGGTCCCCCTTAAGGTATTACTACAGTACTTATACTTACTCCTATTAGTACTTTAGACAAGCTTATTCTAACAAGTTATTTAGCTATTACTCTAGTATTATAGTATTATTAATAGGCTATGGTCTAGTCGCTATAGCTACCTCAGCGCCTAGTTAGGTAGTTAGATTTCTAGTTAAAGATATTGGAGTCAGGTCAGTTGATTCCGGTTGGCTTATTGAGGGTTGGCTGCTTATACTTCTGAGTTATTAATAAGTATCCCTTAAATAGATGTTGTGACAGTGTCGCAATACTATCGCTCTCTCTTCTTTGATAATCTAATATCAAGCTTTGAGAATATTAGGGGGCTCTAGAGGTAGAAGGTAAAGAAGAAGACAAGAGAGAGCTAACTAGTCTAGATTCCCTATGTTGTAGTATTGATATACAAGACTTAAAGCTTGGAGAGTCAATAGATAACCGCAACCTCTATGTATACTTATACCTTTCATATCACAAGGTCGGAGTCTGCCCTTCTATAGTTCCTGACCCTAAAGGTCCTTGGTCTTGTCTAAAGGTCCCTCTGCCTTACTCTACCCTGTCGCCTCTGACCAAAGGACTGTACAGCCAGCCATACAGATTGTATAGGTGGCAGTTGTCTTATATAGTCCCTCCAAAGGTCGCTGTGTGTAACCAAAGGTCCGTCCGAGGACCGGAGGTATTGATCCGTTGTCGGCATGACGTCGGGGTTGTCGGCATGACGTCGGGGTTGTCGGCATGACGTCGGGAAGTAGGCGTCTTGTCATCATTCATGACAGGAAATCAATCATACGATTTGTATGTAAATTTGCCAGAAAAGTAAGGACAATTGTCACTAAATTGTCACTAAACCTCTTTGGCCCCAGCTCGCGTCATGTGCACTTGGGCGGCTTATATAGTGGCCCATTATGGAGTTTGTTCGCACTAATGTTTTTCCATCCATTGCGCAACCGTACATTGTGCAACCGGTCTACTACGCAACTAGTCTACTGCGCAACTGCCAACTATACCATTGCCCACAGAACTAGCATCACCAATATAGGTAGTATATACCACACTGGTATCGCCTCTATAGGTGGTGCTTGCAGTGGATATCAGTCAAACACCATTCATATATTCATTGCCCTACTGCTATTGTATTGTGCTGCCTACCCACTACATATCATGAAGACACACAACTAGGAGGGATATTACCGGAATAACCTATTTCCGATCCAGAGATCGGATTAGTGTTGTTCCGTTAGCATCACCCCCTGCGCCTAGTTAGTATCTGAGCTGACCCTGATAATCAGACACCATATACAATAGCCTGACTCAGCAGCAAGACCAATTGTAGTCGCAATAGCCTATCCCAGGTCTCCAACAATATCCCAGTAAGATCTGTAACTACTCCCTGGCCAAGTAGTACTATCTTACTATGCTTCGCCCTCCACCTATATATACCTAGATATCCTCAACACATCAACCACCCCCTAACCAACACAAACCATTATAATCCCCTATCCCTAGCAGCAAATAACCATATACTCATATATATCCCGCCCAACACAATATAAGACAGTAGCTGCTGCTTCTCTTTGAGCTGTCCATAGGTATGAGGTAGTGCAGGAAAGGAAAGGAAGGGGTGCGGGATAGGGGGGCATACAAAGGAGAGTGCTGTGTCAATATACTTACTAAATCCATAGACACTCGTTAATCTGTTCATGTGGATAAGGTGGTACAGGAAGGGAAAGGAAGGGGTATAGACTAGGGGAGGTATACAAAGGAGAGTGCTATATCAATATACTTACCATGATTATGAACAGTTAATCCTAGATCCTAAACTATCAGGAATCACCGCCAGATTCCTGCTCCTGCCCGTGTACAATAATGTTGCCCTCACTGCCAGGATCAGGGTCACTCAATAGCTAGGCACCATCAATATCATGTTCCTGGTAGTAGAAGAACAAGTGTTCACTATACACTGCTCGCTCCACCATCTGAACCTATTCCCAGGCCTAGGAAACCACTCCCTTAGCCCTCTCTCTCCACACAGCGATATATACACTACACTCCTTGTCTATACTAAGGAGTAGCTTCTGCTTATCAAGCATAACAACAGTGTTATTATGCTTACGGCAACAAACCAAAGCATCAGAGAGAGGTAATAACCTAATAATCGGAATTACTGCAGGAAAGGTATATAGTAGTGCCCTATACTTATTATAGAGACTAGATAATATATATAGCCCAGCACTCAGGTGAGCATAGGTAGTGGCTAAATCTGACCAGCTACCACCCTCAGGAATCTCAAGAGTCTCATAATCTGATTACATAGCTATGAACCATAGTAATATAGTACAACACACACAGCGAGCTAGTCCTATAGCGCCATATAGAAGATAAGGCTAGGTAATCCTCACTTCTAGCGCTCTATAGAGAACAGGTGTCTAATTAATATTGAATACCTTCTTATCCTCTACTATAAATTCCCTGTCGGAAATCATGTGTATATATCCACTTAACTTAGCTCTGCACTATACTAGCAGCTGATACTACTTCTCTAGATACTCAGCCTCATGTATTCCCGGAAGAATAATAGTATAGTTATCTATTAACTTGTTATCTAACAAGACACTACCCTGGATCTAGTAGTGTCTATGTTTTAACTTAACAAGATCTAGGAGATTAATATTGATATAATGAAACACTGTTGAATCTCCTGGCTTCTGGGATTTATAGTAGTATAGGTAGCTGACTAGGTGGTGATTCTGGTCAGCGCGCAAGGTAATGTATACCAGGTAGTACAGTGGGTCCTGTCTCATAACCTGCTGTATAATAGAGTAAAATATTGACTGAAGCTAACTATAGTTTGGCTTATAGTTGATTATATATATATAGTGTATATATATTTCAAACTCTATCTCACCGATACCTAATATTGAAAGTCTAGTGATAGACAATGATAGGCTAGTAACTAAAGGCTCCTTCCACTAGTCAAACATTAGTAGATTAATACTGCTATCCTTCTCCTAGTGCTGAAGGTTAATACCTATAAATCGTGTAATATTATACTATACCTTGCTGTTAACTATAACCTGAAGATGCTGAGTACTGTGAAGAAACCGGTATAGACTAAGCTGATCTAAGGGACAAACTAGGCGCTTACTCTTATAAAACTACCAATATATTGAATCAGTAGTTTTCAAATCCCCCAGCTTACCACTTATGTAGGCTGTAGCCCACACACTGGCTCGCTGTACCAGGTCTTCTCTTAATAGTCCCTTTGTCTTCATACCTAATTTACCTATAAGGGCCTAAACATAGTGATAGTATATATCTAGATAGCTTACAGTACTCTACCAGCTAGTGACCAGATAAATCTAAGCACCAACATTAAGCTTGCTGCTCACTGTCACTTGATTATAAAGGGCTCAGGCTATAGAGGGACAACTATAGCGCAGAATCTCGCTGTGGTCACCACCGCCATGACTAAGGCGGCGATACTTAGAGTCCCGGCCCCCCTTATAATCTTTATCCTCCTCTTGCTTCTCCTCCTGCTTAGTCTTAAGGTCTAACTCTGATTCCCTATCACTGAAGGTAGGATAGGTATAGTGATCCCGGAACCCCGCTGATTTCACAACTAGTAAGTTATGAAATCACTTCCTACCAGATCGCCGCTGACTGTCGCCTAGTTAGGCCCCACCCTCAGCTTCCTCATCTTCTATTATGGTATCCTATATATCAGGGACAGTAATATCACTACCTATATCCTCTAGGACCTGTAGCTGCTTAACTACACCCTCTATAATAATGAGGCCGGATAGTCTGTGATATTGTAGTCCCCAGCGAATCGCCGCCGCTGCTAAATCTTCCCGGCTCTGTCTTCTTCCCTCCCTCAGCTATTCCCTGGCTTTGCTATAGTTAGATACTACCAGCTCCTTCCTGTTAGATCACCCCCTACCAGGGTTTTCCAACCGGTCTAGAAGTGCCTCTCCTAGGAGAGGAGTAACCTCATAGACCTTAATATAGAGACTAGTAGCCAGATTAAAGAGGGTATAATATACCTTGATAGTTATACTACTAATGGTGTCGAGAGTTGGAAAGAGTAATTTGAAGATATCTGCGCCAACAGTACCTTCAATCACCCTGGTGGCAGCTTCCTTCTCTTCCTGTGCAGTACAGTGTATATAAGCTGCCTCTCTTACCTCTGACCAAGCAGGTGAGTCACTACTTACCTTGTACCTAAACCCTAACTCCTCTGCCAAACTCTGCAGAGTGACAGCCTGACTACTGCTCTCCTCCCTCCTCTATACCTAAAACTCGGTACCTCTATCTAGCAACTCCCCCCTCCTCTCCTCTCCCTCCCCTCTCACTATCTATATAAACTCCTTAAATATCTATATTTCCTGGCTAAGAGAAAACGCGGATAAGCTTATCTAAGTAGCTACTAGGGTAGTAGAGCTGCTTAGCGAGGGTAGCTGTGTAGGCACTTATAAGTTGCGAGTTAAGCGCTGTAGGCTAAATAAGCTATCACTCATTTTACTATAGATTACACTGTAAAAACACTGTATATAATACACTAGAGACCAAGGATAATCAGTGTAGTGTTTAATTACTTATATATGAAATCTAATAGGTCTGAAGAGAGAGAAAAAAAGCAGGAAGTTTTCTATGATCATTTGATTTCTCTACCTTGATTCCTGTTGCTGGGGGGCAACCACTTCGTTACTGCCTCCTATATAGACTACTACCTAGCAACTATATATCTACTATATCCTACCTATTACTACTGATATTAAGAAGAGATATATATATTAATGAAATATCAACCTCTTCTACTGTCTCACTATCCTCCTTATCTATATTATCTTTGAGTTTCAGGGTACAGTAACTCTAGAACTACTTATAGAAGGCTGTAACCCCTTAATTTAGAGGACTACTTCTAGTGTTATCCTGATATATTGATATTAGTGTAGTTTCCTTAATACAGCTTTTAAAAGCTAGGCTATATCGCTAGTTAAGAAGCTAGAAGAAAAGCTGGTTTATCCAAAATATTCTTTGACTTCAGTAAGGGAAATATATACTCAGCCCCCCGGCACTACCACAAGGACTAAGTATATATTCCCCTCGCTTAACTTTGTTGTGTTTATTATCCTGAGTTATATTATTAGAGGGTAGTATTAGGGGGGGGTACCCCCCCTCTTCGATTTGTAGAGAGGGCTAATCCCCCCTTGATTTAAAGGGATAGGTTACCCTCCCCTCTGATTTGAAGGAAGGCCTAATCCCTCCTCCTTGATTTAGAGGGATAGTGTCATGAATGATGACAAGACGCCTACTTCCCGACGTCATGCCGACAACCCCGACATCATGCCAACAACAGATCAATACCTCCGGTCCTCGGACAGACCTTTGGTTATACACAGCGACCTTTGGAGGGACTACATAAGACAACTGCCACCCATACAATCCGTATAGCTGGCTATACAGTCCTTTGGTCAGAGGCGACAGGGTAGAGTAAGGCAGAGGGACCTTTAGACAAGACCAAGGACCTTTGGGGTCAGGAACTATAGAAGGGTAGACTCTGACCTTACAATATGAAAGGTATAAGTATACGCGGAGGTTACAGTTATCTATTAACTCTCTAAGCTTTGAGTCTTGTATATCAATACTACAATATAGGGAATCTAGACTAGTTAGCTCTCTCTTATCTTCTTCTTTGCCTTCTACCTCTAGAGCCCCCTAATATTCTCAAAGCTTAATATTAGATTATTAAAGAAGAGAGAGCAATAGTATTGCGACACTATCACAACATCTATTTAAGGGATACTTATTAATAACTCGGAAGTATAAGCAGCCAACCCTTAACAAGCCAACCGGAATCAACTAACCTAACTCTGATATCTTTAACTAGAAATCTAACTACCTAACCAGGCGCTGAGGTAGCTATAGTGACTAGACCACAGCCTATTGATAATACTACAATACTAGAGTAATAGCTAAATAACTTATTAGAATAAGCTTATCTAAAGCACTAATAGAAGTAAGTATAAGTACTATAGTAATACCTTAAGGGGGACCCTACAGTAGAGTACTCGGAGACAGGAGGTGTATAAGTAGTTCCTACAAAACATAAGTGTACTAATAACAATATATACAAGGACTTTAAGTAATAGTGAAAAGACACTAAATATCAACAAAACCTTATATTCGCCGATAAGAACCTAAAGGAACTTAATAAGTTCCTAGTTAGCTAGAGAAATACCTTTGGAAGAATTAAGGATCATTCTGAGAATACTTAGATAGCTCAGATCAGTATTATCAGTAATTCCCTGGTTAGCGATACTACTACCGCCTAGGAGATAGCTAACCATAATAAATATAAGATATAGGACTAATTTATAAACTTCTTGTAGGACTAGATCACAGATCCAGTGACTTATATAAAGGACACCTTGTAAATAATAGCCTAGAAAACTCAGAAGTTAAATCAAAGTATCTAGGAGCTATTTATAGAAGTGAAGATACTTAGTTAAGATATTCTAGATATAGACCACAAGGTCCTCAATACCTAGTAATTCCTCCTCACTATAAAGTCAGAGATTTAGGCACAAGTTATAAGCAACTATAAGGAGATTATCAGCGAAAACTAGGTACTTATATTAGTAGTATACCATAAGCAAGCTCTGAAAACAGAGGCTTTGGTTACTAAGGAGCTACAGCAGGCCTAGGCCTCCACTAGTAACACCAGAGATTAATCTAAACCAAAGGGTTAAACTAGGGATCCTCCTAGTAATAGGGCAGAGGAGACCCAGAGAGATAGGAAGGGAAACAACCCCTCTGCTCTACAAAGTAGACAGACTAAGCTAAAGGGGAGTAACCTATTCCACTACTTCAAGTATAGGGAAACAGGCTATATAGCCCTAAAATACAAGAATCCCCTAAAGTATACACTAGATATAGACAAGATATAGGAAGAAGCAAAAAAATAAGCACTAATACCTCTGATACTATAGGGGTATTAGGTATCTCAGAAATCAGTAAGAATAGATCTCTATAGATAAATATCTAGATCCCCTTAGGTGAAGGATTCAGAGTAGTCAACACTTTGGTTGATTCTGGTGCCTATAAGAATTTCATCTTATAATATATAGTGAAGGAGGCGGGTCTCAAAACTATCCTGATATTAAGAAGTATGAATTATACTAATAGCTCACCTATAACCTTATATAGAGAACTCACCATCAAAATAGTTACAACTAATTCAAAAGGAATCTTATAGATAACCTCTTATTTATTCCTAGTAGCTGATATCAAGGAGTACAATATATATCTCAGGATACCTTAGCTTAAGATAATTAATCTATTGACTAACTAGGAATTGAAAACCTAGGAATATCAGTTAAAGAGACCTAAAATCAAGATAATAAAGGCTAAGCAGTTTCTTTAAGAAACTAAGAAGGTGAAGGCCCTATTTATTATATATATAGCACCGGTAGTATAACAGGGAAAGGCCAGCTGTTTTCTCTTATAGCCTAATAAGAGCCAGACCTTAGAACTACCACTGGAATTCAATGACTATCGCGATATATTCTCTGAAAAGGAAGCTATGAAGCTCCTACAGGATACATAGATAGTACATAGTATCGAAACTAAGCTAGAGGTATAAGTACCCTATAGTCTAATATACCCCTTGAGTCAGCGGGAACTCAAGACCCTACAGGAGTATATTAAGACTAACCTGGCTAATAGATAGATTAAGCCTAGTACCTCACTGACAGGGGCTCTAATCTTATTTGTACCGAAATCTAACGGGACACTACAGCTCTATATCAATTATCGGGGGTTGAACCAGATTACTATCAAGAATTAATACCTATTACCACTATTATCAGAGATCCTGGATTAGCTAAGCAGAGCAAGATACTATACCAAGATAGACTTGCGAGATATATATCACTGTATACTGATCGCCAAAGAGGATTAATAGAAGACTGTATTTAGGACAAGATACAGCTATTTAGAATACACTGTTATACCCTTTAGGTTAATAAATACCCCAGCCACCTTTTAAGCCTATATCAATGAGGCTTTGAAGGGCCTGTTAGACAAGAAATATATTATGTATATAGACAATATCCTCATATATAGTTGTACCTACGAAGAGTATATAAAACATATTCAAGAAGTGTTGTAACACCTATGTAAGTATAGACTCTATACAAAAATATCTAAATATAAGTTCTTCACTAAAGAGGTGGTATTCCTAGGATATCAAATAGGTACTGACAGTATATTAATAGACCCTGAGAGGGTTAAGTCTATACAGGAATAGCCAGAACCAACCTTATTCAGAGAAATACAAGTATTTCTGGGGTTTATAAATTTCTATCAAGGATTTATTGAAAAATACTCAAGGGTAGTTATACCTATCATAGGCTTACTTATAGAGATATAAAAGAGAAAGAAGAAAGGGCTATTTAAGTAGATCCCTAGCGCTACACAGGTATTCTAAATACTCAAAGAATAATTTTTATTGGTACCTATACTTACCTATTTTGATCCTAAATATTAAATACAGGTAGAGATAGATACTTTAAAGGAGGTAATAGGAGCTGTACTCTTATAGGCCTATAATAGACCTAGGAAGGGATATACTCTCTAGAAACTAGTGGCCTTTTTCTTAAAGAAGTTCTCGCGAGAACAGAGGAATTATAGAACTAGAGACCAAGAGATACTCGTTATTATGTCAGCATTCAAGGAATAGTGGCACTACCTCGAAGTACCTGCGAAATACACCATAGTCTTAACTAACCATGAGGTATTACAGAACTTCATGACTAGGAAGCAACTACAAGGACAATAAATCCACTAGGCAGAGTATCTTACAGCCTTTAACTTTAAGATCTAATACTACAAAGGGAATAAGAATCCTACAGATAGGCTATTAAGACAGCCAGATCTCATAGTATCTGAAGTTACTGAAGAATACCCTTTATAGCTATTAGTTAAGCTATACCAGCAATATATAGGTAATACACCGGCGAAGAGGGTGGCTTAATCTAATAGAAAGTTGGTTGGAATGATGACCAGGGCGACTTCAAGAATACCTCTTGAGGCGGAGCGCCTTAGGATCATTCTAATATAGGCGAACAATAAGAGGGGCAACACCAAGTTATATATACTTATATCTAAGCCACCTAATATCAGTTATATAGGGGAATCTTGTGTTGATCCCCTATCAATAGATAAGGTCTCTAAGGAGTCACTTATTCCTAGGATCCCTACTTCACTCAAAAGTCTTTTCCTACACCTATAGTTAAATAATAACTAGTGTTAGCGAACAGTATAGGAGGACTATACAGACTATATAGTTGAAGGAGAACTGTTTAAAGGATAATGGTCCTGTAACAGAGAGGGCCTAGTGTATCATAATAGAGTAGTCTATCTACTAAATAACCTAGCTACAAGATCAGATTTACTAAGGGTCAATCATAATGATCTATAGTAAGGAGGGTATTTCAGGTATAATAAGATATTCAAACTTATCAGTAAATTCTACTGGTAGCCTTATATATAAAAAACAATCAATATATATATAGATATATATAATATTTACTAATAGATAAAGGTATCATATTATAAACCTTATGGTTTGCTATCATCACTACCAGTGCCAAAAGGGCCCTAGGAGGATATATCCTTAGACTTTATTATAGGGTTACTACTGTTGCTATAAATAGGGACTATATATAATTCAATCCTAGTGATTATCAATTGATTCTTAAAGATAGTATATTATATTCCTATAGTTAAGGAAGTTAACACTACAGGAGTAGGTATACTAATCACAGAGAATATTATCTCTAAGTTTAGAGTACTGAAATCAATTATTAGTAACAGAGGATCAATTTTTACCTCGAGTTTCTAGGAGTTACTATACTTCTACCTAGCTACTTATAGGTATCTCTTAACTATATTCTACCCCTAGACTAACAGGCAAATAGAACAGATAAACTAAACACTGGAATACTACCTTTATTGTTTTGTTAACTATAAACAAGATAACTAGGCAGAACTTCTTCCTTATATAGAATTTATAGTTAACTAAGCTATTAGTATAACTACTGGTAAATCACTATTTAAGGTAGTATATATATATATACTAATAATACAAATCAATATCAAATATAAAGAACCTATAGGGTATATATATAAAAATAAAGCAGTAAAGGAGACAATAAAAGGCTTGTAGTAGGCTTAATTAGTAAGCTAAGAAGCCCTTACCACTACCTAAGAAGTAATGAAGAAGTATACTAATAGAAAAAGGAAGGACTAGTATTTCTAGATTAGGGATCTTATATAACTCACAGCAAAGTATATATATACACTATATATACAGAAGAAACTAGTAGACTACTTCTTAGGACCCTTCAAGGTAATCTAAAGAGTAGGGAGTAATACCTATAAACTAGAGTTACTAAAGAAGTACTAGAGGCTAAATCCAATATTTTATATATTATTACTAGAAAAGTATAATAGGAGAGAAGGTGTTAAGCTACTAGAACCCCTGGATATTAAAGGCGAAGACTAATAGGAAATTAAATAAGTCCTAGATAAACGAAAAAGAGGGAAATAAACCTAATTCTATATCTACTAGAAAGGTTTCTTAGAGGCCTATAACTTATAGGAGCCTAAAAGTAACCTATAAAACATAGTTAAGGCGATCTAAGAGTTCAGGGAAAGAAAGTAGGCTTAGGAGGAATTATAATCAATAAAACGGTAGTGAACTAGATGTTGAGGACAACACCTGAGGGGGAAGGGGGTAATATCATAAATAATGATAAGACACCTACTTCCTGATGTTATATCAACAACCCCGATATCATACCAATAACAGATTAATACCTCCGGTCCTCGGACAGACCTTTGGTTATATATAGCGACCTTTGGAGGGACTATATAAGACAACTACCACCTATATAATCTATATAGCTGGCTATATAGTCCTTTGGTCAGAGGCGACAGGGTAGAGTAAGGCAGAGGGACCTTTGGACAAGACCAAGGACCTTTGGGGTCAGGAACTATAGAAGGGTAGACTCTAACCTTGCGATATGAAAGGTATAAGTATACACGGAGGTTGTGGTTATCTATCGACTCTCCAAGCTTTGAGTCTTGTACATCAATACTACAACATAGGGAATCTAGACTAGTTAGCTCTCTCTTGTCTTCTTCTTTGCCTTCCACCTCTAGAGCCCCCTAACAGATAGGCTACCCTCCCCTTTGATTTAAAGGGAGGGGTCACCCCCTACCCTACTCCTGAGTTTATATTGGTGACTAGTATCTTCTAGGTCGTTTTCATGGTTGAAAGCAGGATACATTTTGTATAGCTTGGGAGTCAAGACCCTGCTCAGACTCGGGTTTTCATAGTATACCTGCTACCTACCATATGTCTAGGGCTTGGCGGCCACTTATATTTGCCTATTCCGCCCGCGGCCTCCAGGTTCATTCATTATCTTCTTACCTCACCTGATTTCTATCCTCCAGTATAGATCACACTAGGAAGCGGCTAATAAGACGAAGGCTAATGAGGTGAGAGAATAAAATAATAAACAAGCTAGAAGCTCTAGATAGAACAGGCAAATATAAGGGGCTGCTAGACTAAATGTGTGGTGGGTAGTAGGTACACTGTGGTAGCTTCCCTGAAAGGTTTTCTCTGCGTGCTATAGCGGGGGGCGGGGGGTATAGCCTTGTGAGGCTGCACTAGCTCAGGGAATGAATAAAATAATATTTTTATTTCGCAACTGCCAAGTCGTGAAATCACCTGGTTAACAATGGCAACCTACATAATTTGGAACACCAGTGCCGTGATATGAATTAGCTATAGTCCTTTCTACTATATATCCCTCATACCTGCTGATACCTCCAAGACTAGCCATACTCAAGATAAGGCCCCCACTATATATTTCCAGTATACCAAAGAGAAGATCGCCGCTAACTACCAAGCCAGCTCTCTTTCCCCGCTAGTTACAGAAGATTCCCAAGAGATAAGGTATTTAGCTACAGCATAGCATAGCAAGGTATTTTGTAACACAGCCATCATGAAATTGTTTAGCTGCTATACTTGATCGTAGGCTTACACAAAGTAGTGAGAAAGCAGCAAATGGAATAAATTTACTGGTGCTATACAAACATCTACTTATCAAGCTGCCCTAGCCTACACCTCTCATGTCCGCTGCGATGAGGCAGTCCCTCCACTCCATGATCCTGCTCACGGCGCCGGCTACCTACTCACCCAGCCTTCCGCTTCCGTGACTATTCACACCTCTTCTGCTGTGCTGTATACTAGGGTATGGTATAGATAGGAACATTAGCCCTCTCCTCCTCCTTGATACCAGTGACACAAGCACTGATACCAGCAGCATTAGTATTAGTATTAGTATCATCAGAGTCACTAATAACAATGTAATCTGGATAGTCTACTAGCTCAGGGTATATACTAGATAAGAATAAGCTATAGTAGATTCAGAGCTGAGGTTTTACCTTATCAGGTAGCATAGTGTCTGCTCCTCTACCTAGCCTAGTATCAGGTACACTACCTTGCCTGATACTAGTACCAGTACCTAGCACAGCACCCTGTGTCATATTGCTACCAGGAGTACACCAGTTATCAAAAAGGTCACTCAGTGATAGCAGTGGTAATAGGCTGGGTAGCAGGTCACTAGACCAAGATACATTTATATCTGCCGCACTTACACCTGGTAGACCTATATCAGCTACCCTTATATCTAGTGTATATATATCTGCTGTTCCTATAGGAGAATCTGGCTCAGTAGCCCTGCTGCCTATGGCGACCATCAAGATCTTGAAATTATCTCTTATCCGGGAATTCAGAATCTGCTGATCTATGAAAACCTTATGTAGGGAGCGGGAGCCAGCCCAGCTGATATATAGATAGTTTTTCCTCTAGTTAGAGATATATCTATCTCTCATACACCAGCTACCTATCTTGTACTCTGCTAAGTGATCTCCTAGCCTAAGAATTTCCTCCTATTCCAATATTTTCTCTACCACAATTTAACAGTAGCTAAGGGTAGTTATTAGTATATCGGCTTATATCTCGATATATAGGTCAGCGCTATATATCTCTGGTAGTGGTTTGTCACTGTAGATGATATATAGCTATAGCTTAAGCCAGAACTTGTGTAGCTGCCGCTCTGGTGATGCTGGAATATGATCATCTTGGAAAGCCTGGTGCTGGCGGCGGACAACTGTTCGATATCCTGCCTAAACCTTATGTCTAAATGTTAGTACTGGTAGAGGCTGTCGGGCAGGAGCTGCTGTTGGTGGTGGTGGTGGCGAAGCAGAGAAAGGCTTAAAATATGAGCAGTGTATAGATAGGCAGAGCTTATCACCCTCGAGGTCCGCGTGGATCACCGCACAGCTATGAGGGCAGCGATCCCCTGTATTGTCCCGAGACATAGTAGTAGAAATTGGTAATAGACTGTAGATAAAGAGAGTAGGTAGCAGATACAGGGTAGAAGCTATAGTAGATATAGATAGAAATAAGGTAGGCTAGGGAGAGCAGAGCTCCTAAGTATTATCATTACTACCTGGTTTATTACTATACCAGGATTGAGATTAGCATAGGTATATAAATCAGTCTAGAACTGCTAGCATACCCCTAGCTCTGCTAAATTAGGATATAGTGGTAGCACTATCCTAGGATTAGCATAGGCTAGGGGATCATACTCTTGATTATGCTGTGCTCTGACCTGCTGCAGGAAGGTATCATACTAGCCAGGTACAGTAGGTTTAGCACTAGGTTGGGAGAAGAACTGCGAGCTTGATGGCGGGTATACAAGATATATTATATCAAGTGTTTGCTGACACCACTGTACTGTTGTATCTAATAGATATATATCAAAATCTGTAATTATATTAGCTCAGAGGTAACTAGTTAAGTGACCACAGATATAAGTTAGTGTACTATAGTCTAGACTTGACTAAAATAGTGCCAGTAGATCCTGGTTTGGCCTAATTCCCTGGCTTCTCTCCCCAGAGAAGTAGTTCTGATCAGGTACACTATATATTATGAAGGGGTGTTATGGCTGCCGTTGAATACAATAGCTGTTTTTCACTGTCAGAAATACTGATATTTCTATCCTAATAAGAGGTATAAAAATAAACAGCAGTGTAACTTAGTTAGGAACTGAGCCCTCATAAAATAGGTTATTATATTCTATATAGAGAAAGAGGGTACCCTACTTTGCTGTACACTCTTTATATAGCTGGCGCTATAGTTGCTCAATTCATATATTATATATAGATATTCCTGGTTACCAGTATATATCCAGGATAGTACTAAGGCTTAGTACAGGACTGTTGCTATTCTCAGCCTATAAGGTTGTATATAAGTAGTGTAGTAAGCAGTGAAATATAACTATTAGCAAGGTTTCTGAGCCCTTATCAGTTCGTAGGAATTACAGGTAAATATTGAAGTACTATACAGCTATAAGGTATTGATAGGTAATACTGGATTATAGGTGATTTATATTACCATAGTAGAGCCACATTATTTTTCGAGTATAAGTATCTACTGTACTATAAATTTGAAACCTAAATCAAGCTATCTTATCATGCCTATCAGTTAACCAGATAAAGTCATAAGCAGGTGTAATAAATAGCCTTCTCTAGATATACCGGTGATATAGTGATCAAGCAATACAGCCCTCTGGGTCTAACTGCTGTAGAATAGACTGAATATCATAGCGCCTGGTAGGAAAGCCATCAATAGTATATAGATATATATATACCTATCTTGCACCAAATATATATCCAGGACTATTAGTGAGTAGTGATTGAACTTTCTACTATATAGTAGTCTTCAGCTCCTATCTCTTATTTTGATCTCTCTTATGATATACCCAGCTATTCTTTCTATAGATAGAGTAGACCTACCAGCAAGAGGGCTATAAACCATGCTCTTATATAATCTTTTTTGTAATCTTATCATCATATAGGAAGGTATAGTGGAAAATATGATCAATAAGGTTGATCAGCTACAGAGTAATTTGCTGTTGTGTCCGCTTTTGAATCCTGTATCTCTGGAGTCGCTGATCTAGTGTAGTTCTCCTAATAGTGATTCTCTGCTATTCAAGACCATGTAGTAGCTATATCTAGGTCTGGGTTTTGCTATACTAGTATAGATATTGGAAAATCACAGTCTCCTAGGCACTGTCCTGCATAGTTTATTAATGATAAGGATAATTCTGTAGAGTACAGAGGGAATAAGTGTAGTTTTACAGTATATAGTGGTAGCTTTGTAGGGTACACGGGGAATAAGGGTAGATTTACAGGGTATACAGGTAACGAGGTCAGTTTTGCGGGTGTGCAGACTATAAGTGTAGTTTTCTCAGTGTACACAGGTAACAAAGGTAGTTTTCCAGGGTATACAGACAATATATATTGATATTAGTATAGTGGGTATTAGTACAGTTAGTTGCGCAGTTGTATAATATACAGTTGCGCAGTTGTCAGTTGCGCAGTAGTCCAGTTGCACAATGTACAGCTGCGCAATGGACGGAAAAACATTGGACGGAAAAACATTAGTGCGAACAAACTCCATAATGGGCCACCATAGGCTTACTAAGTTACTCGCGAGTGGCACTCGCGATTGCTGGGTATGGCCACTCGCGAGTGACGAGTGACAAGTGGTCACGATTGCCACTCGCGAGTGTGCAGCACTGGTGACCCGGTCGTCTGGATTACAAGGGGCTATCTGCACTATATACCTTAGCAGAGTTTGCTGATCTAGAGCTCCTTG
>QQXO01000341.1:0-22069 GCA_003709845.1 Chaetothyriales sp. CBS 134916
GTATGGTATACGAAAGTGGGATATTCACTCATTGATACAGCGTATATAAGACCGCCCGAGGTCACACCCAGATAAAAACAATCAGAGAGTAATTTGACCCTTTGCAAGACCCACTTCTCATTCCCCAAATTCCAACACGTCTACATAAGCCGAGACAAAGTCGTCCAGATATTCTTGTAGGGTACTATTGATATACCGTTGGAAGGTGCTAGGTGCATTAGCTAGTCCAAAAGGGGTAACTAGCTATTCGAAGAGACTGAATCAGGTCCTGAATACAGTGAGCTATTCATCCCCTTCCGCAATATAGATCTTGTGGAATACTGCTGTCATATCAAGTTTCGTAAACCACTTTGCCTTGCTTATACAGTTTAGTGTTTCTCTAATCAGAGGTAGAGGATACTGATCCTTCTTAGTGATCTTGTTGAGGGCTCAGTAGTCACAGTAGAAGTATAGTCCTCCCCTAGGTTTCTTAGTGAACAGCACAGGGGCTACCACAGGGGAGTTACTTACTCTGATGAAGTTCTTATCTAATAACTCTATAAGTATCTTTCGCAGGACCAGTAGTTTATCACAAGATATACTGTATAGCGGCCCCTATGGCGCTCTAGGTGTCTATCTATTCGAGTCCTTCTCTAGTTCGATCCGGTGGTTGATTCCTGGTCGACAGGGTAGGAGCTTGTTAGCCTTGTCTTTGCTGAAGAGTAGGCTAAACCTTTTATATACCTAGGGAGATAGTTTAGTCTTCGGGTCTATTAGCGTTTTATCTAAGAGGGCTTTGTTAATATTAGCAAGACTTGCTGTAAAAACCTGAGTCTTACCCTTGTCTCTTCTCCTCTGGTAGCTTGCTATAAAGATAGCTACCCCGATCTATTAGTGATTATATTTATACTTACCTTCTTTATATACAATCATTCCTGTATCCTTGAAGGTTAAGGTACCCTCTGATATATCCTGGATAGCATTGTTATATTCTAATCAGGACCAGCCCAGAATGATGGCGTGTTCCTGGATCTGTAGCACTATATAGAGGAATACCTTTTTGTTCACCCTTCCTCCAACATCTAATTTAAGGTGGACAGCTTCTTTAATATAGTTTATAGCCATATTTTTAATAGATTATAGTCCTCTTAGGCTACAGAGGATATACAGTAGTTAGAGATATCAAGTAGTACAGGAATTAATCAGGCCATAGTAAAGGCAACCCCTATCAACTAAGGCTGATATAGAGGATATTCTATTAATAACTATGGATACCTTAAATAGGCGATTATTTATCTATCTTCTCTCAAACTTATTAAATTCTCTTCTTAACTATCTCTAATCTGGTGTATACTCCTACCGGCGGTTTCTAGCAGGAGCTACTTGTTTTCTAAGTCCCCTAAGTCGTCTAAGTCTTTATTATCCTCTTCCTTTTTATCATGATGGTAGTAAGGGCGGGCTATACTGACTTATTGAGGCTTGATAGCAGCATTAAGTTTATACTAAGGCGCTATATACCTCTTCTTACTACAACAGATATATTGTTTATTCCTATGGTGTTAGTTAAGTTCCTCCTTACTTAGCTATCTTACCCGCTTCTATAGCGCTACTAAGTTTGCTATTATTATTGGTTATTAATCTATTTGATTAGTATTGTCTATTTACTAGGGGTCACTTCATTAATTTCCCTAGGGTATAAAGGCCTTTCCTACCTTCTTCTTCTATAGAGTTTCTAGGTTTATACTGACTCTCTAAAGGAACTTATAGTATACCCGGTACTTATCAGGGGTATTAGTTATAATAATAGCCTCTTATAAGGTATAAGAGAGTCTATTAGCCAGGAAGGTGATCTTGATAGTGTTATCCTAGCTTGAACCACTGGTGTCTAGGAGAGTCTAGTCAAAGTCTACTAGGAAGATATAGAAGGGTTAGTTATCTTATTTGATTTAGGCTAGCTTGTTAGCTGCCCTCTTAGTGGATTCAGTATTATTGTATACCGCTATAAGTTACTTAAACAACTTCTTGACTATTATATCTGGTTACCTAGCTACTATAGTGATAGTATTTACCTAGGAGCTTATCTGTTCTTAGGCCCCTTTATATAACCTACTAACTATATACTAGAAGTATATAAATTCCTCTTTGTGAGCCTTATTAATGGCTAGCTTAGCTTAAGCTTATATTAGCTAAGACTTGAATTCAGATTGTTTTCCCTTGAATTCCTGTAGCTCAGGGATCTTTACCTTGGGTGGTTTATTGCTGTTGTCTAGCGCTATAGGCTGAGCTGCTTAGGTAGCTAATAGGGAAAGTGTTGTAGACTAGGTCTAGAGCTGTTACTCTAGTAGGGTAATCTGGTTCCGCTGTTAGTGGAGGAGTTTATATATCTCCTGTAGCTATCTAAGGTTGTTTAGTCCTTAGGCCAGTATACTTATTAGAGTACCTTCTGTTGGAGGGTTAGGACTATATTGATGGTTCTATAGATATTCCTGTGATGTCATTATATAGCGTGGCTTTAATCTACCTGAATTGAAAAGGGAAGTAAATCTAATGTAAGGGTTTGCGATAGGATATATTGTACTATTAATAGTGATATCTAGGTACAAGAAGATTTGCTTAGAGGAGTAGTCTTCACCAGGGGTTTCTATGGTATAAGTACTCTTTGTAGAACCCCTCTCTTCTTCCCTATCAGTTCCTTTTGATTAGCTTGAGTTTTCAGGTTCTCTATCCTTATAGAGTGCTTGTAATCTCTGGGATAAATCGGGTCCTCTGGGTTCTGTAGCTTCTCCTAGTACTGGTATTAGTATTTAGCTTCCTGTAGTAGGTTTCTAACCGGAGGATATAGGAAGAAGAAAATATGAATTTTCATCGTCTTGCGGAATGGAGCGGTACCCAAAAGGGATGTTTGCCGGGGGCTTGGCGCGGACGTGTGATCGACAGCTTGGCGGTGATGTCTGCGATCAATGGCTTGGCAGGGATATCTGCGATCGGGATCTTATTGTCGCTGGCGCTAGCCAAGACTTCCTAAGGGTGCGCAGCCCTTAACACTTTAATAGTAGTTTAAGGTATCTAGGAGACCTAAGGTAGAGGTAGATCATTGGAAGTCCTAGGAGGTATTGGTATCTATAATCTTATATCAAGCTTTGAAATCATAGCTTCTGGATTCTAGGGAACTAGGCTAGCCCCCTAAAAGCTACTCTTAATATTTTGTTCTATAAAGACTATCTTAAAGGCAGCCTTAAAAGCAGGGAAGAAGTTATCCTTAGTAATATATATAATATTAGCCTAGGTAAGGAATAAGATTTAGCTACTATATATCTTCTTTAATAGACTAAAAATACCAATATTAAGTAGCTAGATTAGATATAAGGAGTGGCTTAGTAAACAGAGTGGTATAATCCTGCTAGCCTTACAGTATTCATCAAATTCTGTATTAATAACATAGTTTATCACTAAGCCGCCTATATCACCTAGTCACCTACTTTTCCTTACCCCCTAACTTCCAATCCCTATAACTTACCTAGAAATATACTCTATAGAATCAAATATATCAGAAGTTACTGAATTATCTATATCTTTAGCCTCTAAGTAAGTTCTTGTATTATAACTACTCTTATAATAGATACTATAAAGCTATATACCTGTCTTATACTACTTTAATAGTCCCTCCTCTATATCTTTATTATATCCTTCCTTATTTACTATATCTTTTTCTACTAAAAGCTGGCTAGCTTTCCTACTAGTAAGAGGCCCTGAATCTTGTAATCTTATTCTTTTAGCCCTACACTACTTTAAAAGGGCCTTATTAGCTTCTTAAAGAGCTTTAACCTCCCTAGTCAAAAGTATTAGCTAGTAACTAATACTTACTGTAGCCTTTACTAGTTAGTTAATAGATATCAAAATTAGTGTTAGGGAGCTCCCTTAGTATTTAGCTACTTAATACTTAATCAAAGTTGACTATAAAAGAGCTTTAATAGTAGTTTAAGGTATCTAGGAGACCTAAGGTAGAGATAGATTATTAGAAGTCCTAGGAGATATTAGTATCTATAATCTTATATTAAGCTTTGAAATCATAGCTTCTGGATTCCAGGGAACTAGGCTAGCCCCCTAAAAGCTACTCTTGATATTTTGTTCTATAAAGACTATCATAAAGGTAGCCTTAAAAGCAGGGAAGAAGTTATCCTTAGTAATATATATAATATTAGCCTAGGTAAGGAATAAGATTTAGCTACTATATACCTTCTTTAATAGACTAAAAACACTAATATTAAGTAGCTAGGTTAGATATAAGGAGTAGCTTAGTAAACAGAGTGATATAATCTTGCTAGCCTTACAGTATTCATTAAATTCTGTATTAATATAGCTTTTATACCTATTAAGTATAAGTATCTGATATTAACCCTTTTGATAAGCCTTTATCTGCTAATTAAAGTGCTGAAGCTATTCAAGGCCTATCTTATGATTAGTCTAGCTATTTAGGGTTGTTTTAATAACCTAGGTGCTTAGAATATAGCTATTAGAGTATTAGGTAGCAAGGTAGAAACAGTCTATAATACAGAGGAAAGGTAGTACTATATAGCTATCTACTATAACAGCACAAATTATAGTAGCCTATTCTTAGTTACTAGGCTAGATAGCCTTTGGCCGGTTGATTTAATCTGAGTGTATAACCACTATCCTAGTATAGATTATATCTATTATGAAGCCTATCTTGTCGAAGTTATAGAAATCACTATCCTAGATCCTGTATTTTGTGTATATATTAGTGACTAGATAGAACTATATGTTTAATATATCAGGATCTTCTTATAAGGCCCTCTGATAATTGTATAGGCGAGAAAAACATATATAGAGCTCTAGTTGTTATATAATAAAGCGATCAGTCTAGTACTTCCCGATATATTGTGTATTATACTTAACTAGTAGGAGATTTACTATATCTTCTATATCGGCTTTCTAAGGCGAAAATCCTCTCGAATCTAGTTGTAGTATATATTGAACAATCATATCCTCCTCGCTTCTTATTAAATTTGATTGACTACCCTGGGTATTAGCCTTTGAAGATTTTCTAGCTATTCTATCTTGTAAGGTTGTGTCACGCCAGGTTCCACAAGCGCTTAGGGATCGCCTAAAAAGACAGAGAAGTGTTCCCGATTGTTGGGTACTTCTTGGAACCTGTAATATTTATGTGTCACATGGCACACCGTGACAGGTTGTTCGTGGGATATTAAACTACTCTGCGAGATATCGAATACTTAATTTTGGGTTGCTGCGCTTTGTATCTATTGTAAGAATAATACAAGACTTAATACTAGGATCTACTATGGTTGTGGTGGAAGAAATCGCGTGTTGAAGTTGAGGTAGACGAAATTGAGAAAAGTGGGCGACTAGGTGATGTGGGCGGCTTAGTGATAAACTACGTTATCCTTGCTTACCCTCTCTTTGGGCTTAGCAATTATCAACTCCTGGACCCTGTCCCTGCTCCTCCTGCATCCCGTCTTGCCTCCACATGACACAAAACTTTAACCCTCACACTAACAAATGAGGAGGAAAGCCGCCTCTAGGTATTGTCTTATATAAGCATTCACACCTAGTTCCCGCGTTAGGTCAGCAGTCTTGCAAAGCCCTCGTATGTCTTTAACTTAAAAACCCAATATCCCTCCATTTTCTAATGAAATTGCTCACGTACTGGGCACTTACAGGGCCAACTCTTCCCAGAGTCGGGGAGTGGCCTTGAGCCTTGGTCGTTTCCAATAACAAACCTCCACAAGACATACGAAAGAAATTTTCACATAAAAAGTCAAGTAATTTGACAGTTGGGTTCTCTTGCTCAGGCAGGTCTGTGGCGTTGCGTACAAGATCGATCCAGTCTTCAAACGGAATAATATTCTTTTGAGGAATAGATAGTGAATCGGCGAGGACCGCGAGGATATCAGACCATGGTTGGCGGACAGGGTTGTCAATGTTATATACTGGGTATGGTGTGTCGGTGAATGCGAGGTCCACTAGTGCACCAGCCACATCATCAACAGGCGTCCACGAAACAAGACCGGGCAGTTGAGGAAGATGGTTTAAGCACTGTGATGACTTCCAGAGGAAAGAAAGGTGCTCATGAGTATTCCAATAGCCCGATTTCTTCGAAGCGGCAACCTGCCCCAGTCTGACAACACTCACACGGAAACGGTCAGGTTGGTGATGAAGTGTCTTATCGAGCATCTTTTCACAAACGTATTTGGCCTCTGCATAGCCCATGGGAAAAACTGCATCGATTGGCATACGTTCCTCTGGCACACATGGATCTTCCTTCCAAATCGGATAGTGGCCAACCACCGCGACAGATGAGACGAATTGGAAAGTGAATTTTATTTCTGGTGGAAGCCTGCTTGAGGCGGTCTGAGCTATGTCGATCAGATTGCGCATGACTTGAAACTGAGGCTCGAAGTTCTTCAGCGGTCGTTTGAAGCTCATAGGCCACGCATTGTGGATAATGTGCGTGACAGATCTTGCAAGTTCTTGGTATATCTCCAATGGCAAGCCAAGATATGCCTTCGCTGCATCCGACTCAAGTACCATTAACTTTCCTGCTAATCTCTCTGGATCACATATGCCCTTGGAAATGAGTGATTCAAATTGTCGTTTCCTAGGCTCATGATTACTTTGCCTGTTGAGACAAATAACCCTTTTCACTGTTGGAAGAGCAGCGAGAGCAGCAACAATATGGCATCCCACACTGCCTGTGGCTCCCGTCACTAGGACACATGATCCCTGAACATGGGTGATGCCCCCTTGTAGAAGGGTCTTGGTAAAGTTGAGAGTGTATTTATGGATATACCTTTCGATATTGTTCTGACGCTCAGTTGCGCCCGACGATGCACCCTTCGTTCTGTTGATTAGCCAAGGCTGCGAAAAGTCATTTGCCTCGCAAACAACACCAATGATTAACTTGTTGATAGTATTTTCTGGACGAGCTCCCTCAGTCCAGTTTACATATCCGTAACCGGAAGCATGAAGATCATTCTTCCAACGATTTTGCGGTGTAAGAGCATGAGTTCGGCCATCGTTGAAGGACCACCATCCTTTGAACATTCCAAATATCATATCGGTCCAGCACAATGGCTCAATCATCTCCAACATCATGAGAACGCCATTTGGCAAAAGAGCTTTCTTAATGTTCGTCAGTGATGTCACTAGATTGGGGGTTGCATGAATGGCATTGGTCGCAATCACAATATGCTGTGTATTGAGAAGATCTTTGATCGGTTGTTCTTCAATGTTATGTGTTCGGAATTTCATGAACATGTATTTCCCGAACCGCTTTCGTGCTGCCGCAACCAGAGATGGTGATAGATCTGTAAAGGTGTACTCAATCGGATGGTTGAGTTCAGTGAGGAGCTGTACAAGCCATGTCGTGGTGCCTCCTGTACCAGCTCCAAGCTCAAGAATCTTCAAAGGAACCCCGCTGATCGGTAAGCTATTGGCGATACATTGAATGAAATTCTCCATCTGTTTGTAAAATATTCTATTCATGATCCAGTCTCTGTAGAAGCGACTAACAAGCTCTCGACCCTTTTCAGATCCAAATATCAGCTTGATGCCATCAGTCTTGCCACAGAGCACATCGGCTAAATTCTCCCCGACATATACGATGAGATTGTTGGCATCATTGTGTTTTGAGCATGTTCTGAGGAGATCATCCTTAATTTGCTGGCTCGTTTTCGATGGATAAGGCATGTTCATTCTCATGATTCGATTACCATGTACTGCAAGTAGGCCTGTTTCTTTTTCCAGAACTTTGAAGAGCTGTGATATAAAATGAACATATTCTGGAAGTGCGCTAGAAACGATGAGGTCTTCACCATCTTGAGCTTTCGATAGGGAACAGCCCAGTTTCTCGAATGCTTCCAGTATGTATGTGGTAGTCAGCTTGATTTGCAAGGGAAGAACGTTCACCACATAATCATCACACCCACAGTCCGCGATGAGCGTATCTGTAGAAGATTTCATCGTCTGAAAAGCTTCGGAGATCGCTGACAACGAGATTGTGAAGGTACTGTCCTTATGTTGTGTTTCATTGCTGCTGTCCTGTGTGATAATGCCCCCACTCCTCGCATATGAACTTGAAGGCTCTCGTGATTCAGAGTCGATGGAGGTAACAGGCATTGTCCTATCGAGAGTCTGAATGGCGGGCCCCTTGATTGTATATTCAGAACAGCTGTTCTCTGAAGATGCTGCACTTGGAAACTTTAAAGCGCCGATGATACACTTCAATACTTCCGAAACACTCGCTACTCCAGCAACTTCATCGGGGGAAATGCAAATTTTGAAAGCATCCTCGATCTCACGGACTAGCTCCATACCCATAAGAGAATCAATTCCTAAGTAGGCAAGTTCGCTCTCTTCTGAGATTTGTTCCTGCTCGATGCCCGTAAGGTTCCCCAGGATAGCTTTCAATTGCTGCAAGATGCCAGAGGGAACACCTACTGATTTAGTTTCCATCCGATTGGAAGTAGGGAATGTTTCTTCTGCAAGAGGCATCCGTAGGGGGGGTATTGTATTTAGATCCTGAAAAGCGATATCTTTCCGCACATCTCGCAGGGACTTGGATCCAGGTGTGAGCCGGGTAATCATCTTGCTAAAAGAGTGCCTAGCCACCTTAACAAAGTGAAATCCAAGGATGACTTCCAACAGCTCGGCAGTGGTAGGATGGAAGATGAAGATATCAGTCACGCAATTATTGTCCACGGGGCCATCATGGTAAGCCATCACATCATAGGAGGCGGGGTATTCAATCTGATGGCCAAGCTTGGGCGATCGCAGCCAGCGTTCAAATCCCCTTGCAAGGTACATATCGGTCCGTGCGATGTCTGTCATGCAATTTATCCAAACACCAGCCACTTGACAGAAATTGTCAGATAAATATGCATCAAAAAGAGATTTGTGATCGTGCGACTTCAAAACCCTGCCTGCAGACCTTTGACCTTTGGCTACCAGCTTCTGTAAGCCTTGATATTGCTTGCTATAATCCACAACATCGGCGAAAACTTTGTATATTGTCCGGCCTTGAAGGATTTCATCGGCATTCGGGTCGTTCAGCAAGTCCAGGCAATGGCGATGTCCGGTAAGACGATCGTATCTTGATAGCTCTAGCTGGCTCTGTGGGTTGTCTGCTGACAATAGCTGGGCAGTACCTGTTGTATATATGATTTCGTTGGCATTGGTTTCTTCTTTGCTACTGTAGATTTTGAATCTGAATGCATTCTGCACTGTTGTTGAGGTCTCAAACTCAATCCAAACTGGCAAAGACTCATCGAAGCAGAGCGGAGACCGACTTTCTGTGTCAAAAATATGTGGCTGTACCTTCTCCCTTTGTGAGAGGAGATCCTGCAGCGCTGTTATAACCAAGTCTAATTGAACAGTGATTGGACAAATGGGGGCTGTGTGTGAGATGACATGACCCTTCATAATTTCTTCGTACTCAGGCACAGTGGTGTTGATGCGGAATCGGGAGCGGATCTCCTTATCTCCGCTAATATGGCCCACGAAAGTTAGTAAGCTCTCAGGGTTGTTAGGTGTCGGTAATCTCGCTGTAGGGTTTGCTGATGGATCCTCTTTTGGTGGTTTCTTGAGCTCTAACCAATGTGAAGACTTTTCGAACTGGTATGGTGGTAGCAGCAACAACTCATGCTTGTGAACCTGAGAAGTGTGATGAGCCCAGAACGAAATATCAAGTCCTGCTTTCCAAAGACTTAATGTAACGTCGGCTAGATTATCCCATGCTTTGGCGTTTGTAATGTTGACTGGCTGGAAAAGGTGTTTATTGGGCGACGACAGCGCTCTGCTAGCGACATTGGTTATGGTAGAGTTTGATCCTGCTTCAAGCCAAATACATTGTGGAAACCTCCGAGCAAGCCTCTGCAAAGAGTGATTGAAGAACACTGGTAGCCTCATGTGGTTTGCAACATAACTGGGGTTGAACGGTGCTTCCAGGCCGTACTCCGTGCACCTCGCAACCGGTATTCTTGGCTCGTGAAATTTCACGGTTCTAGCAACTTCCTCCAGGGATGGAATAAGCGGTTCGACAAGGCTAGAGTGGAACGCGTGAGAGATGTTAAGCCTTTTCATCTTGACTGAGCTTGAATAACTCAATTGTGCCGTGTTCTCGACCACATCAATCACATGTTTCGGTCCTGAGAGGGTAAAGTTTCTTGGACCATTGAAGCATGCAACAGCTGCTGGTTCATGGCCGACACATATCTTGTTGGCGTCAGACAAAAGTTGCTGCACAACTTCCCAATCAGCCTCCACTGCCAGCATCGCCCCTTTATTCGGCCCCCAGAAAGCCTGAATTGCGCGCCCACGACCAATAATTACCTTTATTGTATCCTCAAGGGACCAGACACCCGCGATGCAAAGAGCAGTCAACTCCCCAAAACTGTGACCAATCACTGCCACGGGCTCGGCACCACAATCAATCCATGTCTTTGCACAAGAATATTGAAGGGTAAAGAGGCATGTCTGGAGTCCCACAGGATCTTTAATTGGTTCATGCCCAAAAATAGAGGGAAGGATACTTCCAGCTCCAAGTGACTGGCAAAGTGAATCGCACTTATCAACGTGCTTTTTCAACACTGTAATATTCTCGTACAACAGTCGGTTAAGGCCGATCGAACTGGAAACTTGACCACTAAAGCAAAGTATCAGGGGTCTCGCATCGGTCGGGTCTCTTCTTATTAGAGCATCATTGCTATCTGCAACAAGGTGATTTTGCACCTCTTCAAGGGACCGGCAGCTGAAAAAGAATGCCAGACCAAGTGAGCGATTTGATTGGCGAGCTATATTGAAAGACAATTCTGCGACCGCTGTGCTGTCCTTAGGAGCGAATTGATCAGCTAGATATTTGCTGAGAACGGTTCGATATGAGTTAAGGCTCCTGTGATCAATCCCACTTAACCAGAAAGGATATTTGGCAGATGCTGGGTGTAGGATGGGTGAGTGCATGTTTTTCCCACCTAGCGTCTCTGTAATAACCAGCGAAGCGTTTGAACCTGAAGCACCATAGTTGTTTACTAAGGCAGTCCTAAAATTGGATGTCCATGGATTGGCATGTGTTAAGATCTGTACTTGGTTAGATGTAGTGCCAAGGTTGAGCCTTTTGAAACCAGCTTGAGGTGGTATTGAGCCATGGTTTATCATCAAAAGAATTTTGATGACGGAGATGATTCCGGATGTGCACTCGCAGTGGCCAATAAGCCCTTTGACAGATCCCAATGCTAGAGGATGGCGCCTCTCAGGGCCTCCAAACACTTTGAGAATGCTGTTATACTCGATGGGATCTCCTACCGGTGTGCCTGTTCCATGTGCCTCTACCACATCAATCTGATCTGGCCTGAGGCAAGCTTTCTGTATAACATTTGTGAAAAGGTCCGATAATGAAAGAGCATTCGGAACCATAATTGGAGTACAGTTTTCGTTCTGTTGCACAGCAGAGCCAGCAATGATGCCTATGATCTGGTCACCATCCAATACTGCATGCCTCAGTTTTTTTAAGTAGACAGCTGCTACACCTTCACCGCGACAGTAGCCGTCAGCCTCTGCATCAAAGGGTCTGCATCCACCTGTCCTGCTTAAAAATGATGCTCCTGCAAGGTTTTGAAACCACAGAGGACTGGTCATGACATGAGTGCCACCAGCAAGAGCAGCGGAGCAATCACCGTTCAGAATTGCTTGACAGGCTTGATGTATAGCTACCACTGACGATGAGCAAGCAGAGTCAATAGTGAGACTAGGTCCAGTCCAACCAAAGTAATGGCTGACTTTACCCGCAATAAACCCTCTCAAGTGACCAGTCGCAGTGAATGCATTGGGAGCGTGACAAGCGATATTGTCCTCATAATCCACGGAGCAGACACCAACATAGCATCCAACCCGTTTGTCGGGCTCTTTTTTGCAGAAATATCCAGATTGTTGCACAGCTTGATAAGCTATTTGGAGTAGCTGTCGCTGTTGAGGATCCATGGAAGTTGCTTCACGGGGAGACTTCTTGAAGAACTTGTGGTCGAAAGTATCGTGATCGTTGATGAAATTCCCATACCACTTTCTCTGTGGCTCATGTTCACGGAAGACAGTCTCGAAAGTGAACCGGTCTGGTGGCACCTCTTGGTGCTGGGAGACGCCTTTACAAAGAAGTTTCCAAAACTGTTCCAGATCTTCTGCTCCGGCCACCTTACAGGACATACCCACCACTGCGATACTAGTCGCCAGGTTAGCTCTTTGAGTACCCAGATCGGATTCCTCACGCTGTTCGTTCCTCCCTGGAACAGCCTTAACAACTCGGGAACCCAGAGATCGCATGAAAGAAGGCGGAACAGGAGTTTCGGGTCCAAACGATATTATGGCGAAGTCGTTTTCAGCCACTGAGGTCCTATAAACATTGCCGAATGTTTCATACCATTTGGAAGGCTGTTCGAGGATCGATCGAATTGCTTCAGCGTGTAGGGGGTCTTGCGAAAGATGATACCCGCCATTATTTGTCCATACAGGGAGAGCTAGATTTGAGACTTGTGCAAATTGGTACTTCTTGTCCGAGTTGCAGAACTCAATCAGCCTCTCACAATCTTCGCGATGGCCATCCCAGTGAAACCGTCCATACAGAGCAATAGGCGAGGTTGTGATGCCAGCCATGATCAAATTCTTGCGAATAGCTGTTTCATATCTTAAGGGGGCTATAGCAGTTGCTCGGTTGTCGTCGTAGAAGACAGAGATGTATGCCTGCGAGGACAGCTCGTCAGTAATTTGAAAAGGGTTTGGATTGCCACTTTGACACTACATCACATACCCCAGAAAAGTTGGCCAATATCTCTTCCATCTTTTTTCGATCCTCTTCTGAATGCCAACAAGTGATGAAAGAGATGAAAGACCCACCTTCCTCGGCAGTGTTTCTATCATCAACAATCATACCAACCAGCATGGCAATACGAATTGCCACAGTTGCATAGTCCTCAAACTGATCCTGGTTTGTAGCGCTAGATATCGCCATGCTACTGAGTATTCCAGTGCAAAGCCCGACTGCTTCAACATCCCCCCTTGCAAGGTAAATATTATCCGCTTGCACAATTGTCGGATAAGACTGCGACTGTGTTTCGAGGAACTCAGAATAATGTATCAGCTGATGAATCACAACTAGAGGACTCAGCAGGATATTCGGAAGAGCTAGGGGTGTTGTTTCTGTCTCCGCGGTGAACCAGTCCTCAAAATCTTTCAACAGAGACATACTCTGAGATAATCTTCTCACTATTCGAGGGCATGCTTTGTTCACGCTCTCCAAGCAGCTGGATAGCCCCTTGACTGATTGGAGCACCCAAGTATGGTTCTGGGCCTTACGTATTGCCTCTTTGATCAATTTCGCAGCACATTGATTGTAAGGTAGAGATTGTGATCCAAATAAATAGACTATCTTCTTTCCCATGGTGTTGGTTAGATTCAAGATTCCCTAAAGGGTCAGTTTGATCGAAAGATGATAGCCAGATTTACGTTTTACTGGAAGGGGGTCTTCAAATGAAATGTGCCATCATCCGAGCTAGTCGCCCCCACCATAAAGACGACGTGTTCACCCGACAAGAGATCTAGACTTAGCAAGTACTGACCCCTACCTCTGCTTAATACCTGCATATTTTTGTGGAAAGAATTTGCGACCTATGCATCCATTGTGGGTTACTTAAAGTGTGGGCACCTCATTAGATATATCAGGTGGCCTACCTCAGGAAGCTACAGCCCTCTTGTCAAACCTCCTGGCAATTACCTTTATGATGCGGTGGAGCTGAGGCTTGCTTTCGACCTTGGCAATCCATTCACAACACAGGCAATAGGATCCCCACTTCTCAAACATCCACCTAAAAGATCGACACTACAGTTCCCGACCTTAGCAATATTTGCCGATGGATGTAGCGAAAAGCTAGAGATAGAGCCATGCTTTCATCTGTTACTACAAATCCAATCAAATCTTGCCATTTTGATGGCAATCCACAGGCGAAGCCTCGGTACTGCTACAGACGCGTGAAGTGCATCTAGTTGTGCGTCCGAACACTGGTAGAGTCTCCAATGAGCTTGGAGAGTCGTTCTCCCCAAGTAAAGCTAGCAGCTCCTTCGCCACTTCTTCGTCATGAGGTACCCAGATTCTGACAATTAAAGGTGTGGAGTTAGTGGGCACAACATTATAATCCAGACAAGCTTGACCCTCCTTGATACGGACCATTGCATGTGGACTACTGAGGTCTAATCAACTTCAAGGTGAGTGTGCTAATCTTACATTATCCTGTTCAATGACAAGCCATTTGTCCAGGGAGCGAACATGATAACATTAAAGTCTATCTAACCTTCACCAGAGTATGTGGGGAGGAGAATGATAGAAACCTCGGACTCGTTGATGCATGCTGGTTGAGAAATGGTAGTGCTGACTACAGATTACAGCTCAAAGTGGAGCAAAAGCAGAGCAAAAGTAGAGCACCCGAATCCCCAAGAGGTGTGACAATTGGGATATCACAGACCAACCTCCACGATGTCCGTCAAACTCCGGCACTCCCAGAGCTTGATGACTCTTAACCCTGCCTTCTCGACAATTGATCTTAATTCCGCAGGAGTGCGTTCTATGCCATTAATGATCGACATCATTGCGAGGTCTCGATGATGCTTGTAGCGACCGAAATAGCCATAATTGGCTGGCAGAGGTGATGGTGCAGATTCCAGGTCTGTGGAGCCACAGACTGTATTCATTACAAGATCGCAGATTAGGATTCTAGAAGTTGAAGTCATGGATCCTCGGATTGCGGAGAGAATCCGGACGCAATAGTCGTCAGACCAGTCATGCCTATTTAAGTTAAGTTTTTAAAGTAGAGAGTAATGGCGGGAAACATACAAGATACCTCTCAGCCAGTAAATATCTGCTCCTTGAACAGGATTTTGCTCGAAGAAGTCATGTGCCATCAAAATGACGCGTCCTTCCACCACTGCTGTGGGAGCCTCTCGCGGCCAAATCTCTGTTCTGGCCTGCTCGATGACCTCAGGTCGATCCTGTATTACGTATTTGAGGTCGGGACACACAGGAAGGAGCTGGAGAACAAAACCGCCTTTAAGTGTGAAGCGAAAGCATCAGCATCAGATGTCACTATCAAGGGAAGACGAGGAGTTGGACTCACCAATACCACCGCCAACGTCTACTACTAATGCGTCTTTTGGGAGATTGATCCAGGGATAGTCTGTTGAAAGCTAAGATCAGCGAGGGCCATAGAGTCAGGGTTGCTCCTTACCAAAAACCTGAGCGGCGCCGAGTTTACCTCCACCCACCATTGCCCTTCCAAAATTCGTAAGCTCTGGTCTCGCCACAAGTCCATTCTTATCCAGTACAAGGTTCCAGCTGCCAATATCAGGAACACCAGGATATCCACCGGAAGGTGGAGCAAGTTCCTGTCCTGTAACCTTCTCGGCCAACCAGTCCCACCTTGACTTCGAGGTACCTACCGCATTCTGGAAAGGTGTCTCCAGGACATCATAGGAAGCTCCTAGATTGCCTAGTAGATATTTTGGAAGGTGATCAGAGGCGGTATAGATGTCAAGATTGCTGTAGTGGCGTTAGCTCGGAAATCTCAATGTAAGGCAACGGTCGTCGCTTACAAGAGTTGGACATAAGCGCGCAATGGTTCATTCTTCACTAATGCTGCAGAGATTCGATTATTGCCAAAGCGACCATTCTCGATTTCGCGGAATATATGAATGGAGCACAGGCACCTCAATATACGAGCTATACAATGTCAGAAAGGTTAAGGTTAGCATTGTGTTCCTCTAGTCACTGGAATTTGTCCATGATTCTTACAGAGTTTGCCCTTCTCAATGCCAGTCTTTTGCGATAGTGTTGCAATGTCTATGCCGTCATCCCCAGCCTCTTCGAGTAGATCAGGGATGCTGCGTTCAGCAGCAATGAACAGGGCCCTTGACTCAAAAAATTGACAGGCCACCTCTTGAACTCGGCTGCATGGTTCAACCACAAGCTCACTGATTGCACCAATAGCGGCCAGGAGGGACCGTTGCGCTTGGTGTAAGGCTGGACTGGGAAGGATAGCAGAAGTGTCTTGAGTACAGAAGCTATTGGCGGACTCCGATGTAGGAAACTCTTCCTTCTTCCATTCGCCAACCACCATACGCGCAGCATCTTGTAGAAGATCCGCAAGTTGGATGAGTTTTTCGGCCTCCTGTTCTGATTTTGGGAACCTCTCCATGGTTTGGAGTTATAGAATATGGTTGATAGATTATAGGATGTAGAAGACTTGGTCAGACTAGAGTGTTAATTGTTTGTTCTAACATCACCTTCAACCCCGCCCACACCCTGTAGGATCTCGGTCCCTCGGGAATTATTTCCTCATTTGTAGCATCTTTTCGATGTACTGGTGACAACTCATCAAGTGGATCCTTTCTGTACATGTTCCCAATAACAACCAACTACATGGTGGCCGATATGCGAGTCTGATCGCCCCACTGTCGATTATCAATTGACTGACTGTTAATTACGCAATGTCAATTATACCATCGTCGATTACAACACCACTGTAATAATCAGCAGGACCCGACACACTTCTGATCTCCCATTAGCTAACCACTTATTAGCTCTTATCTATAGCTCTTATACCTACAATAACCAGTAAAAACCAACTGTAGGTGGACTGCTAGGATAACCTCCAAATTATACTGATATACTAAGAGTTAAATAACTAAGTTATGTACTAGATTAAGGTATACAAAGACTTATATAAACTAATCATATATCTACTAGTGTAACAGGACTCCCAGACCAGGAGACCTACAACAGCTGTCGCAGGAACCGCGATGCGACAAGTATCGCAGATCTCCCCACTACAGGGTTACGGCGCAGACCCAAGTCGGAAGCAAGACCGTGATATATGTGAGAAGCACAAGCAACCCTCGGTACAGGCCTAAGGGACCAGCAAATAGGAACCACAGGAAAAGACAATGGCTCAGGACATGGCTGGGAATACGGCCAGAAGAGGCTGGGGAAGAATCTAGCCCCCCAGGATGTATACCATTGAAGGGTATATAGAGAGGATGAAGAGACCTCCTTCCAGAGGGCTCTTCATAGTCTGATAGCCAGTCTGTAGGACTATACACTGTTTTAGTATTCTGCTGTACCCCCGTCACATACTAGCTAAGAGTCAACAGCCCTCCTACCCCTATACAGCTGATAGAGTACTATTACAACTAGAGTTTAGTATTAATATTATTATATAATCAGGAGAGTATTATTACTAGTGTATACACAGCTGGTTTTCACTGGTTTCGTTGGTTTTTATTTGTATATGTTATGCCTGGAACATGTCATGTGGAGGCAAGACGAGATGCAGGAGGAGCAGGGACAGGGTTCAGGAGTTGATAATTGCTAAGCCTAAAGAGAGGGTAAGCAAGGATAGAGGAACCCTGCAGCACTAAATATGCAGGTGTGCGCCAAGACCTGCGCCAAGACCTATATCCCTGCATCCAATCGCCGGCTGGGCCCGACCGCGCGCCAGCGTCACTATGCAAGATACGATCCTGATCTTAGATGTCCCCTCCCTGGTCCCCGTAACAGAACACCAGTAGGCCGAGGGAGCCCCAAATCCCTCTAAAAAGATAGAGAATCTTATAATCTACTACAAGATTCAGGTGTTCCAATATATATATATATATCATTGAATCCATTCATGACATTACCTTCCCTCCCCCTAGGCTTCGTCCCCGAAGCCTACAGATATCAGAGCTCTAGGGGTCTTGGCTAAAAGCGCTACCTAAGGTAAGCCTAACCTTATATACTTTTGGGCTTAAGCAGCTAAGTCTAACTTACTAAAGTCCTTAACTTACCTAGCCCTTAACTTCTTAGTTCTCTTAGTGTACTACATAAAATATACTCCACCTAAAATCAGTAAAACTACTAGCCGAACTTGAACCTAGCTAGCACCCCTGTAGCCACCATTTTCCAAAGGACTGTTGCTTCGAGTTTAATATCCTAAGGGCACACCTTATAAGGTCCTAAGTGTACCTCAGTAGATTACAAGATTTTGTTATGCCTGGAATACCAGTAGGCCGAGGGAGCCCTAAATCCCTCTAAAAAGATAGGGAATCTTGTAATCTACTGCAAGATTTAGGTGTTCCAATATATATGTGTGTGTCATTGAATCTATTCATGACAGTATAATAGTAGCAGATAAGAGTCAATAAGTGGTTAGCTAATGAGAGATGAGAGGTGTGTCGGGTCCTGCTGATTATTATTACAGTGGTGTTGTAATCAACGGTGGTGTAATTGATATTTACGTAATTGACAGTTGGGTAATTGACAATCAACAGTGGAGCGATCAAACTCGCATATTGGCCACCATAGAGGAAATAATTAGCGACGAGGTTTACACCCGATTTCTTCGGAAGTCAGACCTCCCATGTAAACGAACTCGACCCAGGGTTATCCGAAGCCAAGTTGGGCAGCACATTTCAAGCTAAGCCTGTGGGGTGGCTGAACGCAATTTGTGCCGAGAAACAACCTCACCTCGTTTATTCCAGTGTCCATCGGTGGATCACTTATAAGGAACGTGTTAAGCACCCGTCACACTCCGCCTCAAACCCGTCAGAATGTCTACTTCCAAATCCACCTGCAACAATGAGAGTTCTATTGTCTCTACTGCAAAGAAGGTTTTCTCCCTCTCCGAGCAACTGTCAACGTATCTAAATACAAACTCTCTTCCCCAACCCAAATTCTACGCACAGTCAAGTACTGTGCCAGGATCTGTTGAATATGAGAAATTACAGGCATCCCTAAATGATGCGGCTCTGGATTTGCTCTGCCTTATCAATGGCCCTAGGAGAACACTACGCAACTTAATCTTCTCCCACTATGATCTGGCTGCATTACAAGTCGCGCTCAATCGCCACTTCTTCGATCATGTGCCACTCCCATCCGAGGGAATTAGTAATAACGAGATAAATACCAGTTATGGCCAGGAGCTTCAGTGCGATGCATCCGTCAGCGTGACTGATATTGCGGAGAAGGCAGGCATGGACGAAGATCGCGCAACACGGATATTAAAACTGCTAGCAACACACCGCATATTCGAAGAAGTCAAAGGAGGGAAATTTAAGCATACAGCAAACTCGGCCTTTCTTGCAAGGGATCGAGAGTTCAATGCCATGGCTGATATGCAAATGGATGATATGCTTAAAGCGGCGTCGGAAACCTCGGCTTCAATTGCGTGTTCCCCGTATAAATCAGATTCTACGAGCTCTGCTTTTTATGAAAGGTACAAGACATCAGTGTATCAGTACTATGAGCACAATGCAAAGAAGGGAATAAGGTTCACACATGCTATGCGCGGCTGGTCTCAGAGTGAGTCATTTACAGATTTCGCAGAGTTTGTACTAACGTGGAGTATAGTCGATAATCAAGTTAATGCATTAGCGGACAGTTTCCCTTGGGCGTCATTGAAGGACGGCAAGGTTGTTGATATTGGTGGTGGGAATGGGCATATCTCTATTGGCCTCGCACGTGTAAGTCAACCTCAATCATCCCTCCAACCCCTGATTCCAACAACAAACTAACCATTTCAGCAATTCCCATCTCTTCACTTCGTGGTGCAGGATATTTCCACTCACTTCCTTTCCCAAGCACACGAAGGCCTTGACGGTCGTATAGCCTTTCACCAACATGACTTTTTCGACCCACAACCTATCCATGACGCATCCGCGTTCCTGCTTCGCCAATGCCTCCACAATTTTACTGACGCCGACTCGGTGAAAATTTTGCGAGCTATGGTACCTGCCCTTGAACGTTGCGGCCATGGGACCCCGTTTCTCATCAACGACATAGTGCTACCAGAGAGTGGATTGGCTACAAAATATGAAGAACATCTTTTGAGACAAGTGGATATGTGTATGATGGTTACTTTGGGAGCGAAGGAGAGAACAAAGGGAGAATTCGAGAAACTGCTTAAAGACGCGGACACACGGTTTGAAATTATCAATGTGCATCACAACCCGCTTGGTGTAGGGTTGTTAGAAGTACATCTGAATTTGTCGTAGATAGCTTGGGGTTAGGGTTGTTAGTCTCCCCCTCACTTATTAGTGTGAGGGTCAGGTTTTTTTTAGGAATTTTATGGATATAACTTCATAGTGTAAGGGCTTATAATAGGATTGATACACTATCAACAGGGTGTAAGGGCTTGTGATAGGATTGATACGCTATCAACAGGGGCGCTATGTACAGGGAGGTTTCGATGAAGAACCCCTTCTCTACAGGCAAGGAGCAGCCTTATATGTTCTCCCGTCTACCCCCTTTTCTCTGTTAGCAATTTCCTTCGGTCCCAACACACTCCCTTCTGCACTCAGCCAACTACTGCATTGGTGTTGGTAGGACCTTCCCCGTCAGTAGTCTATGAGGGCTATAGGGGGGACATCTGCGATCGGGATCGTATCCCTCTGCCCCGTCGATAGTGCGAAGACTTCCCTCTGCCCCGTCTATGGTGGCCCATTATGGAGTTTGTTCGCACTAATGTTTTTCCATTCATTGCGCAACCGTACATTGTGCAACCGGTCTACTGCGCAACTGCCAACTGTACCATTGCCCATAGAACTGGCATCACCAATATAGGTAGTATATACCACACTGGTATCGCCTCTATAGGTAGTGCTTACAGTGGATATCAGTCAAACACCATTCATACATTCATTGCCCTACTGCTATTGTATTGTGCTGCCTACCCACTGTGTATTGTGAAGATACACGACTAGGAGGGATATTACCGGAATAACCTATTTCTGATCTAGAGATTAGATTAGTGTTGTTCCGTTAGTATCACCCCCTGCGCCTAGTTAGTATCTGAGCTGACCCTGATAATCAGACACTATATATAATAGCCTGACTCAGCAGCAAGACTAATTATAGTCATAATAGCCTATCCTAGGTCTCCAATAATATCCTAGTAAGATCTATAACTACTCCCCGGCTAAGTAGCACTATCTTACTATGCTTCGCCCTCTACTGATATATACCTAGATATCCTTAATATATCAACTACCTCCTGACTAATACAAACTATTATAATCTACTATCCCTAGTAGTAAATGACTATATACTTATATATATCCTGCCCAATACAATATAAGACAGTAGCTGCTGCTTCTCTTTAAGTATCTATAGATATAAGGTGGTATAGGAAAGGAAAGGAGGGGGTATAGGATAGAGGGGTATATAAAGGAGAGTACTATATTAATATACTTACTAAATCTATAGATACTTATTAATCTGTTTATATAGATAAGGTAGTACAGGAAGGGAAAGGAAGGGGTATAGGCTAAGGGAGGTATATAAAGGAGAGTGCTATATCAATATACTTACTATGATCATGAATAGTTAATCCTAGATCCTAAATCATCAGGAATCACCGCCAGATTCCTGCTCCTACCTGTATACAATAATATTACCCTCACTGCCAGGATCAGGGTTACTTAATAGCTAGGCACTATTAATATTATGTTCCTAGTAGTAGAAGAATAAGTATTCACTATATACTGCTTACTTCACTATCTAAACCTGTTCCTAGGCCTAGGAAACCACTTCCTTAGCCCTCTCTCTCTATACAGCAATATATATACTATACTCCTTATCTATACTGAGGAGTAGCTTCTGCTTATCAAGCATAATAACAGTGTTATCATACTTATAGTAACAAACCAAAGTATTAGAGAGAGGCGATAACCCAATAATCGGAATTACTGCGGGAAAGGTATATAGTGGTGCTCTATACTTATTATAGAGACTAGATAGTATATATAGCCTAGTACTTAGGTAAGCATAGGTAGTGACTAAATCTGATCAGCTACCACCCTCAGTGTAATAGTACTCTATCAGCTGTATAAGGGTAGGAGGGCTATTGACTCTTTAGCTAGTATAAGACGGGGGTACAGCAGAATACTAAAACAGTGTATAGTCCTACAGACTGGCTATCAGACTATGAAGAGTCCTCTGGAAGGAGGTCTCTTCATCCTCTCTATATACCCTTCAATGGTATAC
>QQXO01000342.1:0-22020 GCA_003709845.1 Chaetothyriales sp. CBS 134916
TCGTCGATGCGATATCGGCGGAAAACTCTGCTAGTCGTATGGTGGTTGTCCCACTGTGACCGCCATCGTCTCACTACGAGCGACGGTGACATCGCTATAGACGGGCCGCACCGGGTCACGTGCTGAGTGGTCTTGGCATGTGCGTTCAACACACCACATCGTGTGAGGGCTCCAAAAACCATCCACGAAAAACCATCAACGTCAACCAATTACGTGACTATACAAGAAACTGTGGTGACCAGTGATGAATCGACAGTAAATATACAGCTATGACTGAGCTAGAAACATATGTATATTCACTAATTATGCAACTCGTATGTTAACATACTAAGATACAGAATAGGGGCTGACCAAAGAAGCTCTTGTGTGGTCACGTGATACTTAGTTGAGTGACAATTGAGTGACAATTAGGTCCACTCTCTATGGCTCCACCACAGCAAATTGGATCCAACAACCAATAGATCCAGTGGGATACAAACATTCGTAACTTCGGCTTGAGGGAAACCTTACGAGTACTGCGCCAGGCTGCAGGCTTTACTTCACGCTGCCTTCAACCCCGCTGGATCTTTTTGGGCTTCCTACCGCCCTGAGATTTAGCTGTGTCTTCTGAATCAATGAACCATCTACTTGGCATGCGCAAGCACCTTGTAGGTATCTGTGTCGCACATTCTCAGTAATTGCCCCAAATATCAGTCACACTATGCGCCTCTTGGAACTTGACCGCGCAGATACACCGTGCTTTCCCATTTATCCATCCGACAGCAGCCCACCCCACGCAATTTTGTCACATGCTTGGGAAGCAGACAAAGAGATCACACTCAGCGATATTCAGATCACACTCAGCGATATTCAGATCACACTCAGCGATACTTAGATCTGGTAAAGAAAAGGAGGGATATATGAACACTCAATTCTGCGGACAACAGGGCCCGGAGAGCTGGCATCCGGTACTTCTGGGTAGACACCTGCTGTATTGACAAGTCAAAGAAAGCCGAAGAATAGAGGGCCGTCAACTCGATGTTCGCTGGTACCGGAAGGCAATTCGATGCTACGTCTATCTATCAGACATGTTGACCAGAAAGCAAGCGACCAGTCTTCCGAGTTTACCTGAGAATCAGCATCTCGGGAAATCAGGTGATTCACCCGGAGCTAGACGCCCCAAGAGCTTCTTGCTCCCCTTTCAGTCCACTTCTTCTCCGATGAAGGCAAGCGAGCTGGTGACAGAGGTTCTCTTGAGCAACAAATTCACGAAATAGCAGGTGTTCCTAAACCAGCTCTTCAATGGGACTAACTATCGCAATTCAGCGATAAAGAGCGATTTTCATGGATACAATGTCTTCAGACCAAGATTAAAGACCTAGAGAAGGGTTGGAGGCATTTTACGGCCTCTTTGTGGCAGGACTCTTTCGCAGCTTCTACGTGGAGACGGCTCGGATTATCTTTGATCAATGGGTCGGCACCACATTCCAGGAGCAAGGTAACCAATTCCGACTTTCCAAGCTCCGCGGCTAGCTGTAACGCTGTTCCCGGCCAACCGTACCAAAATCGAACTAAATTGTCTGGCCTGTTCTGGTACATTATATCGTTTATTGAGCGTTTTCGTCAAGGAGGTAGCTGACCACAGTGACACAGTCAGATTTGTCCCGAAGCACCGCATGATGGATCAGCTGCCCATGGTTCACAGATCCACCCTGCTCAAAAAATAATTTGATAATCTCTACTGCACCCTCACGTACGGCGAAGGAGAGCGGCGCCAGTCCCGAGGTCCAGTTTCAGCATTCGGATCCGCGCCGTGCGCGAGCACCCACCGGGCAAGGGGCTCATCCTGGATAGCAACACTGATTTGATCAATCATCATCGATATTTCATTAAGGAGGCTTCAGTGTACTTTAGGGCAGGAGAGAAAGTCATGTCCATCGACGAATTGATATCATAACCATGATTCAGGAAGAGCTCTATCAACTCGTATGATCAGCACTTTACGGCGAATGTGAAGCCGATGACGCTAACCGGAAGACCCTTTAATAGTAGATAGGAAACAATGGACATATTGACATGCTCGAGGTATAAATCCTGAAGCGCACAGTAAAATTGACGCATATCAATCTTGCCATCGGATGTTCGCTGAAGATATTGGTCCAGTATTAGTTGGACCGTATTCAAGTCTTCATTGTGGCTGCCTTCTCGACTAATGCCACTTCCGAAGGCACGGGGGGAATGAAGGTGGGCAAAGGTAGAGATAATGGGCCTAAATCCCCAGCTGCTACTTGAGAAGATAGATCTGACTGTGGCTGAGCCATACTAGTGATGGTACATCCCGAGAAGTTCAAAGAAGGGCAGTCTCTAGAAGAAATACTGCGGGGCATTGGGGCTTGGGGGACAACTGCCGTCTCGCGAGGCGTACGACTATATCATTGGGCAGTTACGGATCACCACCCTTATCTGGAGGAGTGATTCTACACAATCCAACTGCCCTCACTGTCAGCCCATCGCGGGAAGGACACAGTGGTCGTCGGGCGCCGTGCCGGAAGTCAGGTTATCATGAGCATTGAAGGCAGAACCGAAACTATTTGAAGTCTCTGCTGGCTAGTTGAGTGATTGGGACTTGGAAGAGATTCATTTGTATAGCTACCTCAAGACACGCACATAAGTCAACAGATGCTCTTCTCTTATAATCGTCGTTCGTGCTGATTACTTCTGTTGCAATGTGGAATACAATCATCTACCTGCTTACCGAGTTCTGACTAATCATTTACGCAGCTTGCGGAGTCTACTGACATTGCGAGGAGATATATATTCAGGAATCCTCACCTGTTAACAGATAGAATAACCAGTCATACAATTCCCATAGCGACCGATCCTACTCTTTCACAGATGTGCCCACTGACTCTCCTGCTTTCACTGTCAATTGGGTTAATTCAATACAGGCAATGTTTGTGAACTAGAGGGATATGTGGTGGAGTAAGCAAGGAACTGTTTCCCATCATAAATCAGGTTTGATGACGCACACCAGAACACTCAGGAGCAAAACGTTCGTGAATACTTTGATTAATAATGATTTCTTTATAGCTACCGGTACTGTGTGATCTTTCCCTGTCCATCGACTTGACGAAGGCCCGCCCCGTCCAGCTTCGAGGAGTTCATACCGTAATCTAAACACCTGGCTTCGCATAGTACTGTGGCTGGATCAGATCGTTAGAACAAATCAAAGGCTTGCGAAGTTCAGAAACAAGTGGCTAGAAATTGCCGATCCGTTAATTTATTTTCCAGCTTATGGCGGTTCGGAAACTGGTTTGAGGAAGCTAATTAAGTTAAGAAAGGGAACGTCGAAGTGCGTGCTAACACGAAAAGGAGGAGACCGGTCTCGGGAGAAAGGGGGAGATTGTGTGGAAGTGACGAGTCTTGGCTATGCTGAATCACGAGGTGCGTCTTACCGGAAGTAGAAATTTTAGAACAAGGCCAACCTTGTGGGGGAAGGGGGCCGTATTATTATTATTAGTTCGGAGAGCATAACGATAGCGCAGGGAATACCGGTACAACAATAATAGATATTGTTCACGTAGACTGAATAAGATTGTCGCACAGACCCAAGACGACAGGTGTCACGTTGGCGGGAAGCAGCATTTTAGCATTCCGTCGGCAAGCGAGATGTGCTCATTCAGTCAAACAACCTCTCGGTGAGAAGAGCATATCGAATTCTGAGTATATACCTAGTACATGTATGACTTGAGAAACGAAGATTTCGCATAGAAGATTCATCGTATCATCATCTCCTCAGCATTAGCCTTTTCGCTTTCACTGTCCCTCTGTCTAGGTGTGCCTTCATATATATCCTGAGATCGACATGCAACACAAAATTGTTTGTACTCCTAACCGAACCTATACTTGCTTGAAGCCAAGGCCTGACTCGAAAACTCTATTCCCAGATCCCCACTGCCATGGATTTGATTATAGGTATGTCTTGAGCTGTGAACCAGGGGTGATGCCGTTGCAACCGCCGTTCTGCGCACTGGCGTCAGAGCCACCACCGTTGGCGGCGTCGCAGTTGAGCAGTTCATAGTCCAGCCAGCAAGAGATTGCACCGTCCTTGCAGACAAACACACAAGTGTCCATGTTGGACACACAGCTGGGAGTGACAATGGTCATGTTATTGCCGTTCATGTTGGGCTCGCGCGAAACATCGACAGTGGAATAGTATTGATTGAAGGTGTATTCGCCCCAAGAATTGAAGATCTGGCCATTGACCAAAACCGTGTCAGGGTAGATGCCGGCCCAGCCGCCAGATGCGCCTTCAGCGAAGGACACGACTACAGACTCGAGAGGGGCGAGAGAGTAGGTGATCAGGGGCTGCACAGGATTCAGCCCGCCGACCCAAGAGCCAGCAACACCCCAGATGACGAGAATGACGTTTTCGCCGGATACATTTTCGAAAACGTTCGTGTAGTCGCCGTCGTCACCAACCCAAGCATTCGAGGTCGGGGTAAAGGAGTTGATGCCAATTTTGGTGAGGCCGATGCTGACAAGTTGGGCGATGTCAGTGCTGAGGATACCACGTTTGGAGATGCTAGGATCGATTAGCTTGGAGGCACCAGTGAGGGAAATATTAGGGATCGCACATTTGGTCCTCAGAGTGGTCGACACGTCTCACCTTGTGCAGGTGAGCATGATTGTGGGAAATTGATGCCGCAGTAACGCTGGAAACAGCGGCGGCCAGCACCAAAGCGAGTTTTGAGAGCTGCATCGTGACTTTCTGGGTTGGTGATGTGTCGGATCTTGGATCAACGTTGATTGCAAGCGCTAAAAGGAGAGTGAGCTGTCAACACGATCGCAGATCGAGTGTAAAGATGATTGCTTCGGGGAAGGTGAGGGAGCGACTGGGATGGAAAAGGAATGGACGCAAGCGTGCTGGACGGCTGGGCTTAATGGATAAATGAAGGGACGACGTCTGCAAGAAGCGTCCTGTAAAAGATCTTTGTACGAGGGAAGCAGAGAAAGAACCCAGATGCAGGCCCAACAAAGCAATGTCCGCTGGCCGGCGCTCCCAAGACCTTGGCTGCATCCACCATGGCCCTCCCCTCCTAGAGCACCAAGATCAACACGAAGTGAGTGTGGATTCGCCCAGAGCCTACCGCAGCGCGCGTGGCTTGCATTAGCCTTCGGCCATATAGCGTAGACCTAGATTGGGGCTGAAAGGATGCCTCGGGAGTGGGCTCAATTATAACTTTGAAACGAGCTAGCTTCGGCTAATCTCCCGTTATTCACCAATACCAAAGGGCGAAGAGTTGTGTTCCTGGAAGTTTAAAAACTGATTCTGCAAATACATGTCAGTTGGCCGAGGATGATGAGCAGCTTGATTTCGGACAAGCTGTGAGTTGACGACGATCGAAACACCTAAGGTATCAATCAATGTTTAAAAGGTTAAATTCTGCTTCGCGCTTTGCGATGTTTCTCAGAACCGCACGCAAGAGAGATCAATAATACCGCTGGATGCTTGGAGACTGGATGGATGATATTATTTGGACCAGGTTCGGCAATTCCTCGCTGAGGAAGCTAGGTATCGCTTGTCACCGCTGAGATATAGCCACTCGCATCTAGTTGGTGTTTTGCACATTGTGGATAATCAACCGAAAATCCTAGTTTTAGGACTCTTCAAAAACCAGGGCTTGCATTGGCAATGCGCACGAATATGCAGGACGACCGTAGTCGCCATTATTATTGTTTGGTGAAAGCCACACAGCAGGGATTTCTTGTTGCAAAGTTTTCAGCAACGGTGTTGTCTGAGGTAGGTGCGCGTTTGTCCAATGCTGCTCTGGATGCTCGATGTGTGCCCGATCCCCCTTTGTGAATCGAGCCCGGTGTCAAACTCTCCCCCCAGCCACACACATTTTGCTTGAGTGCGCAACTTCAACGCTACACGGACAAACATCGTGTGTGCCATTGTATTACTGTATGACAGGACTCACTAGGAAAAGGAGTGTCCGGAAATGGTTAAGGGTGTCTATGACCGAAGATGGATGGGCATCAGACCACTACAGTAGACTTGCCATCGAATTCAGCTAGAAGAATGAAGCAGCTCTCAAGAGCCTTGATTGAGCGGACAATTGCCACACTGTCGAGTAGCACACCGTAGAAGAGGCGGTGACAGCAGTCTCTAAGAAGACACTGAAACCGAGAGCTACAACCTGTTTATGACGTGCTCAATTGTCGATTGTTGAGCAAGACGGAGGCTGGAATTGGTGCCTGAGGCTTCGTAATTGCCGGGTTGATATTGCAGCAACTCTGAGTGTGCTTACCGTGGAGTACGGTAGTCGACTGCAGTAGTGTATGTCAGGTCATCAAGTGAGGAACAGCGTCCCCGGTCTGGCTCGCCGAGCTCGCGCGTTTTTCGAGTACCTGCAGCGTTGGTGGCTTGGACCTGCGTCTGGCACAGCTGACAGCACTGCGCTAGATACAGTCATACGGATGTTAATGGTCCCCTCTTGACAGTCTTCTACGCTTTACCGTCATTGAGAGGAATGACGAGATGGATGACGAATCGCCTGCGAAGAGGAATATGCCAGCATCACCGCTGCATGAAACTACAGTAACCGAACGCTAACCGTACTCCTACCTGCTTCGTCCTCTGTGAACCTTTGCCTCGGTTTTGCAACAACTATTCCGCTAAACTGAACCCTGCCCATGTTCGGCTTCAAGTCTTGAAACATAACAGACATGCCGTCTGCCCTTCAGCAGCTCCACAGCTACAATCGCTGCTGATGGTGCTGCACAAAAGCCCTCGCTCGGAAGTGAGAGCCAGGCCCAGATCAATTCTCAGCCCCGCGCAGACTGAAGGGATGAGCAGGTGCGTAAGTTTGCCATATGCCAGAATATGCGGTGTCTCCATCGGGACAGGCATACAAAGAATGTGCGTCAGCTAGAAGGATGGGGATTGGTCAACATCTCACCAGAGCCGTGTTTGATCGTATTAACTTATCATTGAATCCTCACCACCTGTTTATTACTGATTTGTCCTTGGAAGTGGTAATCCTGTGCAGTTTGCATGCCGTCAACAATGCCGCCAGCTATGCCTTCCGCCAGCCAAGAGCCGCTGGTGACCAAGGCATTTCCAAAAGGACCATATCGAAACTTCTGGTATGCTGAGGGGATCTCTGAGCCACGTTCTCCCAGTTCTTTCCCGAGCTTGATACTATATGACAGTGCTCGCTCGGAAAACTGATGTTGTCTCTCATACAGAAGAATCCAGTTGATGCACGTCACGAAAAGAGGTATCAAGAAGAACAGCAGGGCCATCATGTAGCCTGTTATGTTGGCCACTCCCAATCGCAAGACGTTGCTGCGGCTCTTCGTCGGCGTTGGCTCTGAGACTTGCGTCCTCATAAGCTCATCGGTTGTGATAATCTCCTTGGGTATCATCGTCCGGACCAGTGCCATCTCCTGTGAGGTAAGGTTGGCTGGTATTGATAACACCATGTATTTTGTGGCGTCAAGGTACAGGCTTCGTACCATGGCCGGGTCCATGTCTGGCTGTTGAGCTGCATTGGTGGCAGAGCTCAATAACTGTGTGGCTAGGTGTACCAAGGCCCAGTTGATTCCGCTAGAGTCGGTGCTTTGCCCCTGTGATAGTAGTGGAAGCGAAGCTGCGGTTCGTGTAAGTTCGGAGCTGTTCACAGGGCTAGATGGCCGGGAAGAACATGGAGAAGGATCAGCTGTGCTGAATGAGAGCCAACTGCCATCTGAATACTTGGTTGATGACATTGATGGGCTCCTTCGCAAGGATGCCGCTGCCGCTGTTGAGCGTATCACAGTTGACAACACCGGAATCTTTGACGAGAAGAGTCTGGAGACGACCCCAGATCGTGAGATACTGCTATTAGTAGCTTGTGAGGCATGGCTACACATGTTGCACCTAGGGTTGCGTTTCAACGTTTGGGGTCACCCCGGCGGGGGATGGTCCTAGAATTGAGACTTGGTTCAAATTTGAAGAGGATACGAATAGAGGCTATCCTGCTTGACTCTTCTACTGGAGACAAAACTTAGGTGTTCACTTGGAACTGCAACCAACATTCATGTCAATGGAATAAATGTTGGGAAGGTCGTGTGGGGGTAGTCTGTGTCCATGTTTCACATGCGTGGGCGCATTGCCGGTAAAGATTCGGGCGAGGTAGGATCACTCTGCCCTGCACATGTGCACATGAGGCCATGTGGCGACCTGACCTATCAGGAAACAAATTCCGTGCGCGGTTCAGGTGAAAAAATTCTCAAAGCTGAACACAGCGTTCATGCTCACACTCTTCAAACGTAATTATGCTTGATTACTGTGGCTGAGCTCATTATCGAGGTGACTCTTCAGCCCTATGCCAGAAATTGATGGCCATTCCATCGACAAGAGTGACGGGTTCGACACAACCGTCGCCACGTGCGGTCCGCTTATCTGCGTATCCACAAGCGCAGACTTCTTCCCATCCCATCTTCCTTATCAACACCTGCGAACGTGTTAATCGTAAATGCATGTTGCGAATAACTCTTCATCCCCTGGGAGTCAGACCGAGGATCTAGGACTCCACAACTGTGTTGCGAGAGTAAGAAGGCAAGAGCAACATCGATAGACGATATCACATGTCTTTTCAGCTTGCTCTCGTTCAACGAATGGTTAATAACGCGCTGCCTCAGTTGCCGACACAAGAAGGCTACTGTAATAAGAGTAAAGAAATGTGGCACTATTGCCACCGTGTACAAACGTATACCGGTATTATCGAGATTGCCCTCAAGCCAGTTCTGCCTGCATCGAGGCTGCGAGTCGGACAATTACTGCATCAATTATGAACAAGGCGCGGAGCTGAGTTTTGATGAATTGACTTGGGTGGGTGTGTAAAGATGACTAGAGCTATACGCAGTGAAGGGGTGGCCTCGTAGTCAGATAGATATTCGTCGCAATGTTCAGATCCTCCTTTTTCCGCCCCACCACGAGAGGAATTCAGTCATTGGCATACCGTACTCCACAGGCCGCCCCACTTTCGGGTCGATTAAGCACAGATGCCGAGAGCGCCCAGAGTAAAAATTATCCAGTACGGCTGATAAAGACGTGGATCATGATGTGCTCTTTCCGCCGTCCGACGTGCAGCCTCAATGCGCCTTCTGCCTTCCTTTCGCGCACAGCAGCTGCTTCTTGATTTGTATGGATACGTCAACACTTGCGCTACCCCCTTCCGTACTGACTGTGTGGCAGCGCCTTCCTCGAGAATTCCTCCCCTGAAGGCATCTATCTGAGCCTGTCACCAAGTGACCCTTCTCGCTGGACCGGCGTCTTCTTCGTTCGGTCGGGACCCTATGAGTCTTCTATCCTTCGTTTCGAGATATCCTTCCCATCGGCATATCCATTGCAACCGCCATTGATCATCTTTTCTTCTGATGTTTTCCACCCACTCTGCGTGCCATCCACTGTCTACACATTTAGCACAAGTTCTCTCGATGCCGTAGGCACCGTTAGTGCGTCGGACGAGGAGCGTCTGCCGCCAGGAAGTTTCAGTCTCCGGTATGCCTTCCCTAGCTGGTTGAGGAGGCAAGACAGCCGCCGTAGCAGCTTTGATGCAGATGCATTTGGAAGTGAACGAGGTCTTCTGGACTCACGTGGTACGACATTAAAAGTGCTACATCATCTGAAACAAGCATTTGAGGACCCTTGCCTCCTCGACTCACTGCCACTAGAAGCTGTAGGCAATGCTAGTGCCTGGCATGCCTGGCGGGCTCACCGTGGTCTAACACAAACACCGAACCGCAGACACAGTCCTGAGGGGAATGCTGGTCAGACGCAGCTTGCATCTCCACGCCATCCAGGTCAGTGGAACTGGGAGGGGGTGTGGGAATCTCGCGTTCGAGATGGCATCGAGACGTGTACTAGTGATGCTACCATATTCACTGTCCCTGGCCCTCTCAAATTTACGAAGCTCGAAGATGAAGACTTCAGTAGCGCCAAGAGCGAGATGCTCTCCAATATGTGACCAGTTGCATGGAAACTGAGGTACGACGTAGTTATGACTCATGAGCCTCGACATTCTGTGTCCTCTAATCATGGCTCATTGCACGCTAAGCACTGTTTGACACTTGGTGGAAGAGGAAAGAATGCCAATACCAAACTTCACCGCACTGCTTGATAAGCTTCGATCGCTGTTGCGGCTCATGTTCACTCGACTTCCCTGTCCGCGATCAGAAATGCTTTTGAGATCATCGAGAGTCACTCCGCTCCAGGATAAAGAAACCAGAGTCATTCCAGCTACAGGAGCCAAATGTTGTTCGAACGTGACCTTTGCCTGAGCAGGGACCAACCTTCCATGCTCCTCTGGCTGGAAATCATTACTCAAAATAACACGGCCGAAAAGACACGCATTGGCGAGTGATTAGGGGCATCCTCCATGGAGTAAAAGACCTCTCTAGTCAGAGGCTCTTCAAGCTACTGGGGTGGATTGATGTTAATAACTCTCTTAACGATGAATCAAGTGCTCTCAGGGCATGCCAACAAGATGCCGGTGGAGTGTCATGGGTGTCTTCAAAAGAGGACATATTACAAAATTGTCGAAGATGGTGCTGGTGCCAATCCTGGTGCCCTGACGTCCCGCAAGCATCTAATCATACCATAGTTTCTCAGAAAACTGCGTATCTGCACTAGGTATTTTAAAGTGTAGTTTTAACCCTGGTCCTAATTTATATTTGGCTAAGTGCACTTACTACCCGTAGAAGAGCAGGTGCACTTAGCCAAGTGAAGAATAGTGCTATTGTTGAACTATACTTAAAAACACCTAGTGCAGATATGCAATTTTCTGTACTTTACATCGCGGAGGCACCCCACGCGAAGCCGCTTCTGTATTAGTGACCACTTTCTCAGCGATTGGACAGAACCTTTTGATCGGCTTCTGGAACATGGCGTAAAGTTTAGATGACCCGATACGTGGATGACGTTTACGGATTTCTGCACATTTGTCAGCAGTTGTGTGGAGGATCGCTCAAACTTCTCTGCCTCTACGCCCAATCCGGCAATTTTGTGTCAAGTCAAGGGCGCGCTTTTACCCAGAGTGGATGATTGGGAGTCATACCGAGTTCGGCGTGTCTCCAATGCCATCAAGGGAACGCCTTGATACTCCATGGACCTTCACACTTGCCTTCTCACATCTATTCCATCCTCTTTTCCCCTCCACGAGGACCCCCAGACCAGGCTGCCGAGTTGGAAATGGAGTACTTCAACTTCGAGGATGCCTCTCATGTCATCCCTCCACTGGATCCCAATGACCCGTCCTCGCTGCAGGTGCCTATACATCAGGGCAAAGCTGATGACTCTTTCGACTCTTTCTTCCTGGACAAGCCGCAAGAGCAGCAGCTATTTGATCCAGCTCTTCCAATGCCAGCACCAGGACCTATGAGACTGAAACTGATGAACAACATCGAGATTGAAGTCATCCCGCAGCCTGATGATGCCAACCTCGACTATCCCATGTTCAGAGCCAAGGAACCTTGCGATCTTTGTGCTCGTATGGGATTGGACTGCTTCTTGGCTAAAAGAGGCACCATGATTACCGGTTGTACCTGCTGCATATCACTGTATAAAGATTGCAGTTTTACCCACCCTCAAATCCCAAAGGGCTACGTCAGCACATTTCCAGGCATCAGTGAAGATAGCGTGTGGACCGACTTCTCAAGGGAGCAGAGGAAGTCACTGAAGTCCTTTGACGACGCTCGTGGTCGCAAGGCCGGAGCTCGCTTCCCCCGAGACGCCGTCAAGATCCTCAAAAATTGGCTTGCTGAACACGCTGACCACCCCTATCCGAACGAGCGTGAGAAGGACAGGCTCAAACAACTTACCGGCCTCAAGCGTAGTCAGATATCAAACTGGCTTGCCAACGCCCGGCGCAGAGGGAAAGTTCGACCACCATCTTGCTCTTCGTCGCCGATCCTTGGTGCCATTAACATCCCTGGGTCCGAGAATTCTATGGCAGACCTAGACCCCCTAGATAGATGGAAGATTTCTCCACCTGAAAACGAACCGGCTAGCATGACTGCTATTGCTAGAGCCGTCGTCACAGCGACGCCAATGCCAACAGCTGCCAGGGCTTCTTCGCCGTCATCCCGTGGCTATTCACGAGCCAGTTCTCGCAAGAGAGGTTCTTCTGAGACTTCGTCTGGTGGCTTTTCCAGATTTCGTGCGCCGTCAGTGTCCTCATTCGAAACGAAGGACAGTACGAACTCAGTGGATACACTAAACTCTTCCCATTCCACACAATCGAAGCGTTCCTACATTTCTGCCCACGACCGCCGTCGTCGCAGGCGCGCACCAATGACGCAACGCGCTGCAGCGCAGCAAGCTAAAAGCCGCTCAGTCCGAATCTTCCAGTGCACCTTCTGTACAGACACGTTCCCGGCTAAATACGACTGGCAACGGCATGAGAAATCTCTCCATCTGGCACTGGAAAGATGGGTCTGCTGTCCAAATGGTGGTGTTATACTTTCGCCGATAACAGGAGCGAGCCTATGTGCCTTCTGTCAACAGCCAAACCCTACCGCTGAGCACCTTGAAGAACACAATTTTGGAGCATGCCATGAGAAGACGCTGCAGGAGCGAACTTTCTACCGAAAGGATCACCTGCGACAGCACCTGAAGCTCATGCATGGTCGCAAATATGAGTCGCACATGGAAGGATGGAAGAGCACGACAAATGAAATCAAGAGTTCCTGTGGCTTCTGTCCCAGCCGATTCACGACCTGGAGCCAGCGGGCCGATCATCTCGCTGCACACTTCCGCAACGGCACTGACATGAGCACGTGGGTGAATGGATGGGGTTTCGAGCCCCATATCGAGCGGCACGTCGAGAACGCAATACCTCCATATCTGATCGGACACGAGCGCCGCACCATGGAGCCATACGTCGCACGCTTCCTCCACGACGGCCAAACCTCGGCCGTGGCTAGAGCAAACAGGAACTCAATCAGCAAATCCAACACCCCGTCCTCCGGATCGAATTCTGGCCTGACTTTCGGCGTCAGCGCCGATGACAGCGACGTAGATAGCCAATATGACCACGGCGAACTCGATCAAATGACCAAGGACAGCAATTGCTGGGGCCGTCTGGAACAGGAGCTTAGCAAATTTGTCGCGCAACATAAACTCGCCGGTACGATCCCCAGCAACAAACAAATTCAGGACGCCGCGAGGATGATCATCTATGAAGATGATGACCCATGGAACTGGACCTGTGCAGATAATCAGCAGTGGCTGGATACCTTCAAGTATCAGCAAGGAATCGGTGGCTTGACCCAGAGCATGGGGATTACTTCTCCCGGCCCCAATGGTAGTCTTGACCTAGAGCCTACTAATGAGACTGGGTCGTCCACTATGTGGACCAAGACTTTGGCCGAGGTGCCCGTGCTGGCGCCATATGTTATTCCTGGTGGGAATAAACAGGCTGGTGGGAAGGCCAAAGGTAATGCTAATGTTTCTACGGCCTATGCTACTAGTGGGAAGCAGGATGGTGGCTCATCAGGAGCGGGCACGAAAAGATTTGCTCCCCAAAATCAAGATACACATATGAACTTGTTCAATCACGATCTCAACAACACTATCAACAACATGGATTTGGATTTTGAGGGAATCGACTTCTCAACTCTCGACCTCGGTATGATGAGTGAAGGCGAATTAGGCTTGGGTACTCCTGGAAGTTGGAATGTACATGAGCATGGACACACTCCCGCTATGGCAAACACCAGTGATGCTGAAGGATATGCGCCAATCTCCACTCAAGTGCAAGATTTCCCTGGCGAGTTTAGGATGGAGCATGACATGGGTGTTAGTGGGGGAATCGGGCTTAACTCTGGAGTTGCACCAGAGATGCAACCCGGCTTGGATACAACATCGTATGTATACATGAGCCAGGAGGAGTTGACGGAGCTGGCTAACTACAGCTCGAGCTTTGCGAGTCCAAGATCATGAATGGTGAGGTGTGGGTGCTTGAAAGACTGTGTGCAATGCATCACAGATGATGGGCAGATGTACTGCGTCGCCACTGATCAGCAACTAAATGAGAAAGTCTAGGAGACAACCACACCAAGTTCTGCTGTGCTGCGGAAGGCGTGTCTTCTGCGAATATGTTAAATCCTGCTTACAAACGAAGAAGATCAAATGATTAATATTGGGTAAATTGGTCAAAACCTGGAATGTCGCACGGAAGAACAATAACAAAGCATTCAAAAAACAGACGAACAAAAAGCCAGTTGTATGCAAAATCTTAATTCATCGTTAAAGAGGATCGATCAGTTTGAGAAAATTTCGGAACCCTTTTCTTTTTACCTGTGTTTGTTTTTCTACCCGGGGTTTTTTGTCTTCCAGATCGGATCCCCGTCATCAGTGAACTTTGCCCACTCGAAATAGCCGCAGCCCTTGCTGTCGCTTGGAAACTCAGTCTTCGCTTGTTCCCCCCCAACGCTGGTGACCGATGGAGGAGTGGTGGTGGTGGTGGTGGTGGTGTTGGTGGTAGTAGTAGTAGCAGTGGGCGTAGTGACAGTGACTCTTGCACCTACCTGACACATCCACATGTACCTGCCACGGGTCTCCTTGCGCTTCTGCACGCATTTGAGAACAGTCGGGACGCCACATCTACATCTGGGCGTGTACTTGGGGCTAAATTCTTCCCTGTACCATCGGTAGGTGATGTTGAGACGTTTGTTGCCTGCGATGGGGTGCGGGTCGATGGAGAGAGAGGGTGCGATGGAATGTTTCCACTCCTCTTGCATTTCAGCGTGCATGACGAGGAGCGAGTTGTGGGGGAGGTGGATTGAGATCTGCCCTTGGATATCTGCTTGAGTTTGAGGAGAGCAGAGTTCGGACTGGGCCTGAGGTGACTCGGGAAAGACGGGGGAGTCATCTGGCGGCGGAACAATGCGTCGCACCCGGAATTCGCGAGCGACACCGAGTGACAACGATCCGATGACTGCGCGAGGGCCAAGGTAGGAGAGCTGATCGGAGTGGTAGCCGACGCACTGTTGAGGGCCATCGTAGCAGTTGACGAATGCCGCTGTCGGTCTCCATTCCTTGGGGCTCTGAAAGCGTAGCTTCTTGCCGTCTAGATAATGCGTCGAGATGCGCGTGGCGATCTCTTCATTTACGGCCTTACGTACAAGCTCCGACACTTTCCGCATCACGGGAAGCAGTTCCCGAATATCGTCCACCGTGGAACCGTTGTACAGATAGTCCGATAGCTGGCGAATGCGTTCCGCGCGATCGGCAACATAGAAGCAAGCTGTATGCGGAGATCGCACGATGTTGTCGAAGAGCCTGAAGGTGGCTGACGTGTACGATGCGACTTCTGGTAGAAGCTCTTCCAACAGGTCATTCGCCAGCGCAGCAGGTAAGAAATTGTGGATGATGCTGCATGGAGTGTGGGCAGCAATGTCTTCTGGAGAATAAAGATGAAGTGTTTTGCCCTTCTTCGTCAGTGAGTTGCTTGCAGGACCTACTTTTGGACCAGCAAAAGGGAGTGCACTTTGGTAGCCTATAGTAGTCGCCTGTCTCTTCTTGCCGGGAGATTGCGTGTCTGGCGGCTCGCTGGAGAGCATCTCCAGAACTCCTTCGACTGAGCCATTGCAGTCCAGAAGCAGTTCCAGCAGATCGTTTAGAGACCTGTGAGGATGGAGAGATAAAAGAATAGCAAGTTTCACGTCTGTCGATTCTTCCTCGACTGTGTCTACAGACACACTTCCCGTAGACACTGCTGAAGCCTCTGGCACCGTCGACGACGAGGAGAAGCGTAGCCGCTTCCGGCGTGAGATAAAAGCCTCCATATCGAATCCGGACCAGTCGCCCGGTGAGACGTTCTGCTCGGTACCATACTGCAGATAAATTTGGTCGTGGCAGAAGGGTAAAGGAGATGTACCTAGGTGACTAATTAATTCGAGGATACGCGCTGCCAAGCAGCGAATGACATAATTATGAGGGCAGAAACGCGTCGATGCAGATTACCACTCGGGGACTCTGTTACAATGGTAAAAATTCATTCATTCATAACATAGATATGTTGCTGTCACATCACATCACTAAGCTGCTCACACTCCAGCAGTAAAACCACCGCCCGACTCAGTTTGTCTCGTAGAAGCGAAACTGTGGTACAACTCCAACCACTTAAAGCTGCCCTGGACACTCAGAAAAATGGCATACTGACACGGTGAGACCAGTCGATATTCGAATAGTGGCACTCGATGCGGTCGGTGCAGGTGCCAAACAGACGGTCCCAAAGGCGGGTCTGCTTGCCATAATTATGGCTCTTTTTCCAGCCGACTCGATGATGCAGGTCATGGTCTTCAATGACTAGCTCACAATTAAGCCACCGCAGTATTGGTGATATTGTGCTTGGGGTAACAGCGTGTACCCGAAGACCACTGTGTCCAAATGCTTCTGTGAAGATCAGGTACTCGTGACAGATCCACCAGTCATGGAAACCCATGGGAAATCCCATAAGTCTCAGTACTGCAAATGTTAGTAGTGGGATAAGTGCCATCTCAGTAAGCTCTTGCTGCCAGTCAGCATAGGCTGAGAGCATGATATTAGGGTGTTTGGTGAGATGGTGGGTCCGGTGGTATTTCCAGAGACTATTAACTTCGTGGCAAGCACGATGGTAGGTGTAGAACCAGAGATCAAGGATAACTGAGTATAGGCCAATCTCTATAGGAAGCAACGAGCTTATCGAAGGTACACCGCTGTTTGCGGCTAGAGCCACAGTCATGAGTGGTCGTATAGCAGTAGTCATCTGTACTGAGAGTAATGCTTTTGCAACCCCAGAATCAGGAATTTGATCCCGGGGAGCTTTGTCTCCATCGAAGAATCCGTACTGGTGACCAAGTTTTCGGAGGATATTGACTTCATGGATAGCATTGATTCGCATTGCCAGGAGATAGAGGAGGAATATAGCCAGAGGACCCATGGTATTGCCTGTATAGGCAGTATAGGTATATTGAAGTAGTATTGGCCATATTGCGTGGGCGAGGATCCATAGGTGAACAGACCATTCATCAGAAACAGGGACTTTTGTTGACTTGTTGAAGACAGGAACCTCTTTGTCTAGATCATTGGGATATACACCCAGGAAGTCGATAACATAGTGAGGAAGCCACCATATAGCGCGATTGGTACGCCAGGTAGACTTCATCGAGTCTTTGGGATTGACTGGAGGGGGGCTCATTGTGCTGTGAACTTAGATGTCCCTTTTTGAATGCTTACTAAACTTGGTGTTTGAATAGGGACATTCCTACAGAAATACTGTGTACTTTATAACTCAAGTGTTCTCGAAGCGGAATGTGAAGCATGTGCATCCCTTAATCCTCGGTCTTGTTTGGGGGGGGGAGCTGACATCACCACCACAGCCAGGGTGCCATCACCTGACACACCTCACCTAGCTTACCCAATTTTAGCTTATGATTGCCTCTCTACTGATGATACATGAAACTTGGAAACAGTGTGTTACTGGTCCTAGACTACCCCTACTTTCAAAGTCTCTCAATACAGACAAACAGTACCATGTGATTTAATGTAGATAGCACTGGCAGTAGCACTGACATTATACCCCCTTCTGCATATCCTGTAGTAAACATGGGCTGCCCTCTTTAGGACTGACTCCCTCTTTGATATTTTTAGATGAAAGCAGGGCTAAGTCTAGGACTGCACACCAGAATCTCGGAAAGCTTACTGTACAAAAGTCTTGACTAACCCTCGCAAACAAAGAGTAATAAAAACACAATGTCAGCAGGGCTCGTAATTACTGTACCAGAATGAAAATCATATTTTCCAAGGGGTTCCTCAGAATACCACTAAGTTCAGAATCACCCTTTCTGGTTAAATCCATCAAATAAGTGCCTGTCAGTAGCACCAATCAACAACATGAGGAACTGACAGATTGTGCGGGGTGTTTTCACGGATTACCGTATTAAAGGGGCAAATATTGCCATGTGCAATGGCGATGCCAAGACCGACGTCACATGTCCCGCACCAGCCTTCGAATGTCCAGTGTTGTTATTACTTTGTAGTTAACAGCAACCTGGTGCAAAACAATGAGGACACATAGGTAACTTAGGCATGGCGGGATTGGAGAGTGTTTTGGATAGACTGTGGAGGCAGAATACAACACTGGCACAATGCTCGAGTTTAGGACCCAGGGCTTCCAGGGCTATGCTGTGAAGTACTCTCCCTTCTTTGACGACACACTTTGTGTCGCAAGTAGTGCAAACTTTGGCCTCGTGGGAAATGGTCGTCTCTACGTTCTCAAGCTGACGCCTCAGGGAATTCAACTGGCAAAGTGGTATGTGAGCACACAACAAGGCTCTCCACACTCACTATGGATACAGCGGCTGATTATGCGATCCATTCAGGTATCCAACTCAGGACGCCCTTTATGACCTGACCTTCTCAGAGACACATTCTGCCCATGTACTCACGTCCTCAGGCGATGGCTCACTGAAACTATACGATACCTCCCTCCAACCAGAGTTCCCCATCGCCACCTTCCAAGAGCACAGTCGCGAAGCATTCTCCTGCAGCTGGAATCTCACATCCAAAGCCACATTCGCCTCCTCATCATGGGATGGCACAGTCAAGATCTGGAACCCGGAAAGGCAGCAGTCACTCCTGACACTACCCACCCATTCCTGCACGTATTCGACCCAGTGGTCCCCACATACTGATGGTATGCTGAGCGCTGTTTGCTCAGACAGCCACATGCGAATATGGGACTTGAGAACGCCGGCAAGTGCCAACAATCATCTAGCGCTGCAGATTCCCATCCACTCGCCTCCACTGGCACATGGTAGCGGGACCGGCAAGCTTCAGCCTACGTTCCCACCCGCCGAAGCGTTGACACATGATTGGAACAAGTATCGTGGCACAGTGATTGCGACTGGCGGTGTGGATCGTATCATTCGAACATTTGATATCAGACAGCCGAAAGGGCCCCTGCAGTTGCTACAAGGGCACACCTATGCTGTGCGAAAGTTGGCATGGAGTCCACATCTCGCCGACCTGTTGCTATCCGCGAGCTATGACATGACTTGTCGCGTTTGGACCGATGGCGGCGAAACAGCTGGCGGCTTTGGCCGAGAGCTCGGTCAAATGGGTGCTCATACCGAGTTTGCCACGGGGGTTGATTGGTGCTTGTTTGGGAGCGAAGGCTGGGCCGCATCGTGCGGATGGGATTCGCTCGTGTGTGTTTGGGATGTCAGGCAGTTTAAGAGATGAAGACAGACCTTTCCTTATCTGTACTGATGATACTCTCCCTTTTCAGCCAACTACGATGCTACCTTTCTTCAGGTTAGACCGATCACCCAAACTTTCTTATGAAACAAGAGCTGTGATCACGAATCAAGTGCTTGGGAAGAAAAACCGGATCTCTAGCCACGACCTTCAAGGAAACACATGGAATGAAGAGAACAAGAGAGTATAGGATAGGGGCCAACGGCAGACCCGTGCGCACTGCTCTCGTCGCTCCTGCCATCCGGAGAAGAGCTCTAAATAGGCAACAGTGCATGTGATAGTACGAAAGATCAGAAAGAATTCGATACAGAAACACGGGCCTACACTCGCAATACTCTCCACTCTCCTTCTCTCACCACTCACATGTCAGTCAGCCTTAGCCTCTGATTCACATACTGGCTGGCATATCTAACCTTGTCACATGCTGGTCAATTTCACTAGTGAAGTACCACATGACCTCTTGCCTAAGAAATGCAATCTTTTTCACAGCATAAACGGCGGGCCGATTACCAGATTATACTCCCTAGCCATCTCTTCTATCATGTCCTCTTCCACATCGTCACATGTCCTTCCTCTTGACCGCCTGCCAAATTCTTCCCCATCAATCACTCCGTCAAGTTTGCTTCTCAGGCTGCAACAGCCATCATCCACCAGGCTAACCCTGCACTCTGCTCTGTCCTCTAGCCATGTTCCCCCTTCTCCATTGGACAAAAAGCTATGCTGATATCTCACTTTCACCCCCACTGTGACGTCCTCATGTAATATTAGCCCATTCTTCACCCTGTCTTTCTCCTGGTCAGCAATGAGGATATCAAGCCATCGATCAATAGTTTCTATGTTGTGACGCCTCAGACTCTTCGACGTCCTCGTCTTAAATGACTTCCAGCTGGTGGTTAATTTACTCGCCAAACTAGTCTCATTGAAGCCAAGGTGCACGAGGCAGAGCCACGTACCATTGGGTTCGAGGCGAGGGACGGTGTACTGCGTAAAGTCTTGGATTATTGTGTGGGCTCCGGTGATGTCGAGCTCGAGTGAGAGGCTGAGGAGGACGCCAGGCACATTCAGCAGCAGGGCTAAATTTTTCTGTTCTGTGGCCCGATCTTGTGCTGCATTCTGCGGTTTGCAGGTAAGCGTGAACTGGACGTACGCTGTGGCGGCATATTTTGGGTAGGAAGGGTTAGCAAAGATTGTCCAGGTGGACGGCGTGATGACGAGCGTGGAGATCTGAGGGATTCGGCCCTCACCGCCTTTTGACCGCGGATTGTGATTGACTTTGGCGAAGGATATAGTCGAGCATGGGGGTGAGATGTCTGGCAACTCATCCACGGACTGGGGTCCCGTCTTGTAGAGAGCAATGCGGGCGATTGGCGTGTCAGGCTCTTGCGATGTAATTGAGCCGATGGATGAAATTCGTGATTTCACTTTGGCGAAGGTGCGGCTGACAACAGTTCGAGACTTGGAGGTCGTCATTATGGCTGCTCACCACACAAGTGTCGGTGAGCGAGTGCTGAGAGTTTTGTGATCAGGTGCCATTCTCATCGTGCAGAGCGAAGAGCACCGATCTACCGAGTACAGCAGGCTCGCTCACTTCGCCTTCCTCAACAGCATCAACGGCCTTTTCCAGCATCCACAATATCATTTACCTTGAACAGCCATCTTTTCATAGTCGCTCCTTCCATGCTCCCTCCTCCGCCTTCCCCCTTCTTCCGCATTCATGGCGTCAAGAAGTCACGACTTGTCTGCTCAGTCTTGACTTTTGATCTTAAAGTGCTCCTTCGCGTCAACCTGAGCGTCAATTCTCAAAGGCGTTTTCAACAATAAATGATATCTGGATCATCCATCAATTCCTCTACCGCAACTGTACCTGACCTTGCTGGCCGACTTCTTCATTGTTCCACTTCTCTGGCAGCTCCTTCCTCTCAGCCCGTGGTTTCTTCCTCCGAGATTTGCGCCGAGGTACCTGATTTCCTCCTTCATCTCCTCCAGCAGCCTTTTGTCGCCTTATTTGATCACTTGTCATAAGTTGCATCTACCCAAACTCGTACCTACTGCTGTCGGGCCCCTGCCAACATCTTACCATGACGGCCAAGCTCAGTCTAGAGATGAATTCGCATTTCCCCTCAACTAATCGTAGTATAGAGTAAGACGAATGGCCATTGACGCACATGCCACACCGTTCTATAGCGTGCCATTCGCAAATGAGATGAGCACCCAAAGGTTCGAATGCTCGGGGTCAATGGGAATGAAATCGGCAACCCTGGCGGCACGAGCCGAGCGGTTGCTTGTGCCCGTTTCTAGGGTCGGGTCAAACTTCACCGCTTCCTTGTCTCCTGTAAGTTACAGGTAATGCGAAAAGACGTGGTCACGTAAGCAACTTGCCTTGGCGCTTTGACAGAAGACGCGATGAAACAGCGCTTTATTAACTTATTCGCAGCTTTCATCTGACATATGTTGCTCTGGTCGTGATCTGCATATACGAAGCCTCCAATATCTTGCGCGGGTAACCAACCACCACTCAAGTTGAATGTCACGTACAATCGCCCTCACCGCTCGTGCGAGAGGCATTGAGAATGTATGAGGTACTGGTAGGCCAGCGCGAAGATGCGCGGTAAGAGCTAGTAATGCCCATGTTCCGAAACTAGGCCTCTTCCGAATGCAACCCCAGCGCTGTACAGTAATCCTTGTGTAAAGCGATGCCCAATTTTCGGTCATTTTAACGATATTATCCAAGTATCGGTGTATCAAGA
>QQXO01000343.1:0-22008 GCA_003709845.1 Chaetothyriales sp. CBS 134916
TAAAGCACCGATTCGCTGCAGAATGGCAGAAGGCAGCAGAGAAAGAGCTCAAATATCTGGATGATACTCGTGTTTGGTATGAGGTTGAGAGGCCCTATCAGAAGTTTGTTATTCCCTTGAAATGGGTGTTCAAGTATAAATTTGATGAGGAGGGATATCTCACCAGGTTCAAGGCCCGAATTTGTGTCCGAGGTGACCTCCAGCCTGTCACACGAGAGGATAATTATGCCGCGACCTTGGCGATGAAGACATTTCGTATCCTGTGTGCGCTAATTGCATCTGCGGATCTCGAGGCCGAGCAATGGGATGATTGTGGGATGAGGTTGAGTGCTGCCTGCCCGTCAGATCTAGAAGTGTTTGGAGTATTACGTCACTGCCTCACTAAACAGGAAGGTTTGCCGACAGTTTCGCAAGCCTGATTGGCCGGGATTGTCAATTGATCACGTGCTGGGGGGGTGTGTTGAACGCAGATGCCAAGACCACTCAGCACGTGACCCGGTGCGGCCCGTCTATAGCGATATCACCGTCGCTCGTAGTGAGACGATGGCGGTCACAGTGGGACAACTACCATACGACTAGCAGAGTTTTCCGCCGATATCGCATCGACGATATCCACGACCGTTGGTGTATATATATCGAGCAGGAATCCTGCTCTAGATAGATAATCAAGAGTTCAGTCAATCATAGCACTGCGGTTTCGGACGTTTCATTCGTTCAACAAGACTGATCATTACTTTAACTTTTACCACTTGCTCAAAGCGGTACTTTGGTGTAGGGATTAAGTTTTGTACGCTAGCGAAACGCGCTAAATCAGTCTTAAACCCGTGCAACCAACTCCACCGCCTGCTGTGTAGTGCCCGATAAGCAAATCATTAAGATAATAAGCAAATTGCTCAAGCTCTTGGCAAACCATAATTCAATATCATTGCTTCTTAAGCATTGGTGTTGTTATCTCAGAAGGTGTTGATGTTACTGTAGTGCCGCAGGCGCTGGTTCAGTTGCTTACATAATCGCGATGGGACCTCAAGGCAAAGCTGAGCAATGAAAATCACTGCTCATTTCAATTCTGACTTTGTTTCCTGACTCGGGCCCCTGACGTATGCAGACTTGGGCTTGCAACTTGACAGTAGTGAAGCTGCATGACGCTTCATAGTAGGTTTAATAGTCTTTGTATCCCGGGTTCCTGTCGATATTCATTGATCATGTCCTTAGAAAAGTGCTTTTGGAAGCATCGCGCAGTCCTTCGCCGCCACCTGAATTCAAAGCACCAGCCATGCTTTCGTCTGTCTCCTCCTTTGATGATGGGATTTCAGACAAGGGAGGAGTGCAGATCAATGCGGTTCCTGTTCGCGATATCGAATCCCTCCCCGACCAGCCATCCCGCCGACTCAAGCATCTCCTCAGGCTCAATCATGTCAAACATGCAGTTCTCTACAACAATCTTATGTTCCACAACCATACCCCTCATGTTCTAGGCTCGGCATACTTCCTCAATGTCTCAGCCAACCAGCTTGATACTATATACGATGATGCTGTGAACCGGAACAATTTGGAGCCATGGCAGCCTTCACCCAACAAGATCGCTTTCTCCGATTACCGAGACTATCTCGGCAAGGGACAATACCAGCGTGCCTGGATTGACTTTTTTGAGGACCAAAATATTAACCACGAATATCAATGGCAACGTGTAGTGGCTTATTTCCTCTTCGAAACTGGTCCTAAAGGTGATGCCAACTCAGCAAGCATATTCTGCAGCTTAACTGCTGGCCTCGGCCACCCTCTCATCCATTTAGGCTATGCCTACGAGCTTAACTCACAGGATATAGCGGCAGAGGCTCTTTGTCTAGCAGCAACCTGTTACGACGCCAATCTCGCATCCTTACTAACAGCACCTCACCCATCACCCACAAACTTGACCTCCGACCTCTTTTCACTTTTCAGCCAGCTCCACAACGACACTACCTTTCCTATCTACCACCACCCTGACGCTTTCAACATCGATCATATCCTCGCTAATAAGTCCCACGTTGATACAGTCCTCTCCTACCTCAACTCCTGGACCTTCGCCGACCTAACGTCAGCATTCTCACAATCACAACGTCTCGCCGCCCTGCTTTTGATAGCTACCTCCCCCAAGCTCTACGGCCACGGCTACGATTTCTTTTTCGTACACCTCCTAAATACCACTCACGCCGTGCGCGTCATTCTACCTAACATCCCACCTCATCAGCATATCACCCTCTTGCGCGAGTGGCTTCTTACCGCGTTGCTTATGTACGTTTCACAGAATCGACCGAAACTGGAGGCAGAATATGTAACATCATTCGAGCTTGCAAATCGTGACTGGGACTACGTGCGCAAGCAAGCCACCGAGGGGCCACATGCGTCAGATGCGCATTTTGTAAAGGCGTGTCGAGTGCTGATTGCAATGAGCGACACATGGGGCAATGGTGAAGACAAGTGGTTTTTGAGGTGTGCTGTGAGATTTGCGGTAGAGTTTGAGGGGTGGGGAGGGTTTGAGGTGGAGGGGGAGAGGGCGCTAAGGAGATACAAGGAGAGAGTCCGGGATGGGGTACATATGTAATGACAGAGGAGAGGAGAGCCATGGAGGTTTCCAGGTATTTCTGTGACTGTGGCCGGCTCCAGAGTTCCGACTGGACAACCGGGCCAATTCTCCGGCAGTATCTTCGCTTCCTCCGCTTCAGGGTCAGTGACCTCAGCTCCTTCTGCTAACTCAGCATCACCTGCACCCTCGTCCACTGGTATAGTTAGCCAACAGATTCCCAGCACTCCTTGCTCTAGCGAAGGCCCGTGGCTCTGCCTCGGCAATGGTTTCCAGCGCTGCGCTAGTGGTGTCTGGAGTACTGTTATACCTCTTGTTTCTGGCACAAACTGGACGACTGGCGCTGATCAGAGTTTCCAAATCTTCGCTGGTAAGCGATCCGCCGATAAAATTGGTGAGAAGGATGTAAGCAGGCTTAATGTCAGCATTGTGCCACCAACCCAGTTGTCCATACGGATTGCCATGCCTGATATTAGGGCATCTTCTTAGCCAAGACCCGCGATCTAGCTACTACAGTTGAAATCAACGTCGATTTGAAATTCACCCGGCCGCCGTAGCCCCGTTAGACTAGGCTCGGTCTCATCTCGTTCTATCCTATTGCACTAGCTATATAATTGCTAGTAAAGCGGTTCAGTTCTCTATAGATCACTAACTAGCCTCCGGCCGAAATAAGGCGGCATAGCCTCAGCCAGCGCGAAAGACTCAGAACTCGGCCTCAGAACCCGGCCATTTGAGATCCCGAACACCGGTACTGGGGAGGCACTCGGGTCCGCCTCAGTGCCCGTCAAGCCTTATTAGTCGGACTTTGTCATGGCTCAGGCCAAATGCGGGGAAAATCGAGAATCTTTCATTATTAGCAATCTGTTGCTCAATGTCCCAGCCTTCCATGATAGCGAGGAACAGGGATGTCAGAGGCAAGCATGTCTTTCTTCAGGCGTGTCTGAAACGGCTCCAGCAGAGTCATACATGCAAACCGCCAATGGTTGGAACCCACAGCTGTGGTCTGGCTGTCGCGATAGCGGTCACAGTCATTATTGCAGGCGGGACAATGGCGCCCTCGGTGCTCGATGTGGTGCACATGGGCATGGTGGTGCGCGGCATTCCATGCGTGGGTGCGGGAGCTTAAGAAACGGAACAGTGGTCCTAGCGTGAACTGACGGCTTTTCAACCCCCATGCTTTCGCTCTCTGTGAGAATAGGGGCGTCGCATTAACCCATTTCTTGGTCTCCACGGCGGAATATTGAGAAGCGATCGGTAATATTTACACGCACATAGCCAATAATACACTTGGCTCTTCTACTATCACTCGCGTCTTCGTCGTTAATTTGTCCTCGTACGTAATTGCTCAGAGCATTGCCTACGGTCACAAAAGTTTTCAAGCACATTTCTCGAATATTGGTCAAAGGGCCTAGCTAGATTTTCATTCAAAACTGTTGAACGAATGAAACGTCCGAAACCGCAGTGCTATGATTGACTGAAACTCTTGATTATCTATCTAGAGCAGGATTCCTGCTCGATATATATACACCAACGCTCGTGGATCTCGTCGATGCGATATCGGCGGAAAACTCTGCTAGTCGTATGGTGGTTGTCCCACTGTGACCGCCATCGTCTCACTACGAGCGACGGTGATATCGCTATAGACGGGCCGCACCGGGTCACGTGCTGAGTGGTCTTGGCATGTGCGTTCAACAAAAACAGTATAAGTGTCCCAATCCACGAGCTAACCATCTCTCTCTCTCTTTTATGAAGGGATCTAAGGGACACGACTCAGCCCGACGCTTCAAAGGAGATGATAGTTCCGGAGTTCCGGACACCAGAGGTTGCTAAACAAGGGTCACCAACGCTGGCGTGATCGATACGCAAGGTATCCTTGACATTACCGTTGACCAGTGGGAACGCGTCATAGCCGTCAACCTACGTGGTGTCATGCTCTGCCACCAGGCCGCGGCGCGTCAGATGGTCAAACAGGGTTGCTGGCTGAGGCCGAGAAGATGTACATTGGGGCACTGCAAGGCAGCGAGGAGGCACTTGGGCCGGACCACATATCAACACTGAATGGAGGTTAGTGTAGAACCCTCTAAAGCTGGATACTGTTATGTCTGACAGAATTTTAGCAATGATGCCGCCTTTCTCGGCGATCCAAACTTTGCTGGCTTCACAATTCGTGCTAATACTGTAGACTAGTTACCAAGAGTGCCAAGAGGTACTCACGTTGAGGCTTGCAGGTGGAGATGTTGTCCATTCCCAAAGCAGAGAATGCTATGCTGCATTTGGCACCAGCTCACAATTTCTTAGAAGGTAGGATCGAGAGACTTTCCTGCCCTAGAGGACAACCCCTAAGCCAAAGCCACTGGCGCCCATACCACCCCCAGCTCTAGAAGGCCACCGCCCCAAACTCAGGCACCCACCCCATGCACACCAGGTCAGAATGCACCTGATCACAAATGGGGGGTTGTACATATTAGTAGTTTCAATACATGCCTTGAAGTGTTCCTGAACCTGCCTGCCCTTAAAAAGAAACAAGAAGCGCGATTGTGTTCCTCTCCCCTATCCTTAACATTTCGCATGATTTGAATTTGCTGCACACCGCCACGAGCCCGATCGGAAGGATTAACCGCTTAGTAGCTCTAGATATAGCTATTGCGGTAAGTCAACGACAGATAAATTTTCTATTCTGAGCTCTGCTTCGCCTACAAGAGATCTAGGATGTTTAATCCGACATCATCTACATTTGTCCACCAGTATCGAGGAGTCGTCTGAAGGATAGCCACACCATCCTTTACAACCACTTCGTTGTACGTGCCTTTCTCCAGCTTGTCAACAACTCGCAGAGCAATCTCTTTCTTGGATATGGCCTCTTGGAATCCCTCCTGCAGCAGGTCGTCATTTTCGAAACCGGCGCGAGTCAATTGATATGCGAAGCCCTTGAAATAGCTCAGAGTTGCTTTGCCAAGAATTCCATCCCAGTCGTTAGGGCTCTGCATGTACGCGTGGTCAGTTTATGAACAACAGGTCGGCAACAGAGCGTCTGGCAGCTTACATCTTTGCTCTTGCTCAGCGCCTCCGCATTCTCCTCGAAATGAGGCGCCAACTTGATTTCCTTCACTCCCACCAACGACGCGATCTTCTCCCGCACCTCGTCAACCTTACTGTTATAGTCATCTCTCACGCTATTTCGAGCCACAAGGTTGTATGCCTGGCTATTGGCAGAAGCTGCATTAGCAGTCTTCAAGGCTCCAGCGATATCCTGGCTGACGCTGTCGGTGTTGGCGGCAAAGTAGCGCGGTGCAGCGTACACCAGCCTCAGTACGCCCTTCTCAACCACAAGTCCGCCGTACGTGAAGCTGGTCGAATCTTGAGGGCCAAGGTCAACAACGTGCTGGGTGACGGTAGAGTTGAGATCCGCTTTTCCGTCATCGCCGAATTTGCCCACGAACTGCCTGACATTATCCACGAGTCTGTTGATGTACCATGTTATTACCTCACCAATTCGATTTTGATATTCTGGATCCTCGGCGTTGGCGTATATGAGGTTTGGGTTTGTGGTTATAGTCCATGGCTCACCGAGTAAGTCCGAAAGCTCTTGTTCGAATCCGGGCTTTTTAGTCTCCCACTTGTCGCGTACTATTTAAGTCGCAGTGAGCATTGCCGGCCTTGTACTATCAGACTATTTACTCACAGTTCTTTTTTACCGCGAGCGATAGCTTCTCAGCTGCAGGTTTCAGAGTGGCTGCCATGTTGTAGTCACAAGCTCTATCAATTTGTGTATGTTCGTGAAGAAAGGAAAAGCGAATCAAGTGGAGAGGCTGTCAGTGTTCATGTACATGTGGGGCCCCTCATAGATTCGCTACCCCGGCGTCGGCTAAGAGTCCTTTGGCCCATGTTTTCTTGCCTCCAGCTGGTGAAGCGAGTCAAGAGATCTGGGCTTCTTAGCCTTTATTTTGCCTTCCGAACTTTACTTCTTCTGTAAGTTACCTACTAGGCCCGTTTAACTTGCTGAAGCAACTAACTCAAGCACGTGATGTTGACTTACAAGTTAGTCCAGGAGTTGGGACCTGTTGATGAAGCTGTGCTCAAGACAGATATAACCCCTCTTCTCGACAATCCAGGGGTTAATCCAAGGTGGGGTTACTCGTCGCCAAGGATCACCAAGTTTTGCTGTCGACTGAATGACTTGATATATTATTAATCATGGCTTTACGTCAACGACAATGAGCTTCAAGTTGACAAGACTCATTCAACAATAGAACTCTGCTCCCAGATACGATGGCCCACCTGTGAGTTAGACACCCGCCTCCCCCCTATGAATGGCAAGACTGACTTTGTCCTCAGACCAACTGTCATTAGACGCGATGTGCGAGACAAATTCGATAGTACTGAAGGTCCACTGCAAGAACGCCTAAAATACCTAAAAGATACCATCGGATACCCGGTCCGCTTCATTATTGACTGGGCGTTGCTTTGGAATGAATGCGAACCAAACTTCGCAGACAAGTCAACCTTTGTTCCAAACGTCTTATCCCAGCTAACGTCTTTCTGTGATGCACTGGCATCCCAGGTCAACGATGAATCCTCGTCTTGGACGGAGCAACTGCTGGAGAAGATCGAGTCTGTCCGAGAGATTAGGGTGAACGTGCAGGTGGCCTTAAGTGGTCCTGACCTTGCTAAGGATAGCAGCCGCCAAGGTCAGTCGACTGACAACCAGACCAGCGCGATCAGGGCCTCAGATGATCAGACATTCTTCATTCTCTTAATTCCCTCCAAGCCATTAGTTTCATCGACCTCTAGTACACAGCTACTACAGGACTTGGACAAAATTTTCTCTACAGCACCCGAACCATCAAAACTTGAAGAGGACGACGAATGGGCCTCTGACTCTATCCAACTCCAACCGATCTTGACGCCAGTCGCATCCTTCTCAACAACATCTGAAAGTGCTCAACCATCCATCCAATCATCAGTCCCCGTGCTTTCTGCTCTCCCCCGCCCCGACCTTTTATTCTCGCGCAATACTCCATACATTATTCACCTTCGCTACGAAGGCCACCGTGTGGTCCTTCAGTCAACACACCAGCCGTCGCTCAATCTCATCCACGATTACTTCAGCAAATGGTCTCGGGGCGATCCACTCACCAGGGATAAGGTTCCTCTACTGCGGAAGACCCTTGTTGCCTCATCCCTTGGACCAGGTACCTATTATGACACACTCGTAGTTGAGTATTTCAGTCAAGTCAGTTCCCGTAGTGGAATAATCCTGAATCCAAGTCTCTTTGAATGCTTCATTGAGAGTGTGTTGGGTTATGAAGCTGTTGGCCGCGGCAACGCAAATGCCGGCGGAGGCAACGGTGTATTCTGGGAGTTTCGACGGACTGCAGCTTTTATTTAGCTGATCAGAGCAACAATAACCACGGTACGGTATGCACCTCACTAAATCGGCACGCTGCCGGCTGCGCGCTCGATGTGGTGGGCACGGTCAGCGCCGTGGCTGACGACGATGTCTCAGACTCTGCATTCTTCTGCCAGCGAGGGGTGCGAGAAAGCTCTTGCAGCCCTCCCCTCCCTCGACTTCACCGGCAGAGCTCTCATGCTCTACCCCAACCCTGCAGACCAAGACAGTTGGCATGGACTTCACCTCATATGGGCATCGTCGCAAGCAAAGCGCTGTACGACTACTATAAAAGTCTCCAGATCCGCCGCCAAAGCTCGACACTCGGGCAGTCGAGTCGGAATGAGCCAGCTTCCTCTGACGGAGCTTCCCTGATTGTTAACTGTGAGAAGGCTGAAGTTTGGTGGGAAGAAGGCCTTTCAAGCAGCGTCTTGATATATCCAGTCGATAGCATTGGATTCCTGTTAATATCTATCCCCAAATCCCTCCTCATCCCGGTACTTTTCTCTTGTGTACTGCTAGCCGACCTAATGGGTACTGACTGACTGAGGCAGCGGTGCAGGTCTGCTCGCGTTGTTGCTAGACAGTACCTGGTGTTCTCTGCAGTTTCCGTGGAGAAAAACCCCGCAGCGGAAACCTCTGAAATTGCTGGACAAGTCCTGGGCCCCCAAGCTAGTATGGTAGTTGTTTGTTGAGTTGTGGCCCCTATTGCCAAGACATGACTTGAGCAGTCTGGCCACATATGATAGCGGCAGTAGACTGGCAGCGGGATGACAACAAGTGCAAGAAGAGACATGGCACAACACCAGCGGAAACATTCTGTTTGTCTCTTGATTTGTATGTACATTGTCAATACAAAAGACAAAAAAACTGTAGCAGCGATGGCTAACGTCACTGCTACACTATGGCTTTAAAAGCCCAAACGCACACGGACTCTCTATTCTTCCTCTTCACGCTCCACCTCCTCGGCCTCGGCCTCTTCCTCCTCCTCAATCTCCGCGCGTGCCTTGGCCTCGGCATCGGTCGCCTCCAGCTCCTCCAGCTGTGCTTCCCGCAGAGCTCGCATTCTGTCGGCAGGACCAGGTGGTCGGGTAATCAGGTCAGCAATCTGTCCGCGGCCGACCAATGATGCCACGATGCTAGCTCCCACAACGAAGGTCAGCACGAAACGGTACGTCGCATACCACGGAGGAGCCCATCCTCGAGTTGAGGCACGAGCATCCGCGTAGTAGAGGAACGTGAAGGCCAGGAATTGGGCGATCAACCCAACTTCCGCCGGGAGAAGGAGCGTCGGCCACGCCACAGCAGTAGCGATGATGCCGATAGCATATCGAGAATATCCTTGGTTACCCCCATACCCGGCCCATTCCAGACCCCAATGAATAGCACCCAGGAAAGAAATGATCTGCCGCCTAGTCAGTACACGAGACAGTTAACACCCTCACCTACGTACCGATGCTCCGTAGCCAAGCTCAATTGGCTCAATCAGATGCAAGAGCTTTTCAGCAGTATCCGCAGAGAGGATAACGCCGTGTCCGTGGTGTGCGGCGTACTGAATGTCCCACGATAGATAAACAGTAGACAGAGACGTGGCAAGGTACGGAAGAACACCAGCCAAACCAACCACCAGAGCCTCCTTTGGCACATCTCTCAGGCTGAAGGTGTCCACAATCGTTTTCTGTCACACGCTGTCAGCAATTCCTACACAAACACATACACACACACTTATTTGTCTACTTACAAAATCAGATTTGATGCCTCCCGTCATATCAACATCCTCGTCTGACCGTGGCTGGCGCGCCTCTACCTCGGCACCGGCTCCCGACGTGGTGCTGGCAAGTGACACCAGTTCGGGAGTTGGTTCGAGCTTTGTCCTTCCTACTTCAGCCTCCTCCTCGAGGTTCCGTCCCCTTACAAAGGACGGAGATTGGTAGGAGGTAATAGAGCGATACTGCACCAGCGATCGCTTCAGTGGCTCTCGCACTGCAACGGACAAGAGCCCGGAGAACGAACGCTGACTGGCGTTGGTCTGGAGATGCGCTCTGAGGAGCTTGGACGGGCCATTGGGGCCGGTCTTTGCAATCGTCTGCGAACGGAGCGTGCGCGGCAGAGCTCGGGAAGCTGTTGTGCGGAACATGGTCGAAGCGCTGTCGTGCGGCTATCGGCTCTTTAGGGCGGTCAGCAGCGCACGATCAGCCAGACAACGCTGACAGGTTCGACACAGCGGTAGTTGGGAGTGGAGAGCCGGGCGGTATGCCGATGTGCGAGTTAAGACTCAAACGATTGACGTTGGGAGTGAAGAGCCTCAGACCACTCGGAGCTCAAACTGCACTAGTAGCTCATCGGAGTCACCGCAATCTGTACGGTGGACGGCAAGCCCCTGTTGCACATGAAACATGGAACAAAGAGTCGTCGGAAAGGAATGGCAGTGACATCACCGCCACTCAAAAAACATCATGGTCGTCTGTAGAGGTGCTTTCCCCTTTCTCGTCTTCACCTTTGGAGCTTTTTCTAGAAGCTGGTCCCTTGTAATTCATTCGTCGAGCTGCTCCTTCACCAAGCTTAATTTCACTGTGCCCAATCGAGCGGACTTGGGGCCCTTGGGTAGTGCTAGGCATCCATTCGCTCCGGTCTGGCCCGTCGGTCAAGCCACAGGTGGCAGTGCGCTTCTCACATTGAGACTCAACATCAAGTCGTCGTCCAGTTCCATTATCCTAGTTGATAAGGCCTTAGTCTTGATGCACGGCTCTCGTGGGTAACGGCTCCGTACTAGCCCCAGGCCTGGGTTACCGGAAAAAGGACCGCCAAAATGTTAGAAGGTCTAGTTGCCAACCTTCTCAACCGCTTCTTGGGCTTGTACGTTAAGAACTTCGATCCCAAGCAGCTCAACGTCGGCATCTGGTCTGGCGATGTCAAGTTACGGAACCTTGAACTAAGAAGGGAAGCGCTGGATCAGCTGCGATTGCCTCTGAATGTCGTCGAGGGAAGTCTTGGCGAGCTGACCCTAACCATTCCCTGGTCGAACCTCAGAGGCAAGCCGGTTAAAGTCAATATTGAGGATGTTTTTCTGCTGGCAGCCCCGAAAATGGAGATCGACTATAATGCCGAGGAGGAGGAAAAGCGAGCGTCAGCTGTCAAGCTGGAGAAGCTTGAAAGCGCCGAGTTGCTAAAGGAGAGGAACGTTGAGAGCATGAGCAAGGAGGAGGAACAGAAGAATCAGAGCTTCACCCAAAGCTTCGTCAATGCTATTGTCGACAATGTCCAGGTCAGCATCAAAAATGTCCATATTCGGTACGAAGATTCCATCGCCACTCCAGGCCATCCCTTCGCCGTCGGCTTGACTCTGAAGGAGATGAGCGCCGTCAGTACCGATGCAAACTGGGTCCCCACCTTTATCCAATCAACTTCTGCTACCACCCACAAGCTTGCAGTTCTGAACTCTCTAGCTTTGTATTGGAACAGCGACGCAGAGCTGTTCGGCACTGGCAGAGGAGCGGATGTAGGTCCCAACGCGCAAAACATCGACAGGGACGATTTGATCCGTAGGTTCAAGCAATCCATCGAGTACACTGACAGCTTTCAATACTTGCTCAAGCCTGTCAATGGCCGCGCCGGCCTCGAGATGGACAAAACTGGGAGCACAGACAAGGCACGAATCAAGGCACGTCTTCTCTTCCAGGAGCTTGGTTTCACCCTGGATGAAGAGCAATACCGCGATGCCCTGATGCTCGTTGACCTGATGCATTACTTCATTCGCCACCTGGAATACAAGAAGGATCAACCGGCGAAAAGCCCCAAAGAGGACCCCAGGGCATGGCTGAAGTTTGCCGGCCACGCTGTCTACAACAAGATCCATGAACGCAATCGCCGCTGGACCTGGGATTACTTCAAGGAACGACGTGACATGCGACTTCGCTATATCGAGCTGTTCAAGAAAAAGAAGACAGACCAGCCGCTGTCGGACCAAGAGAAGAAAGACCTTGATGACCTCGAGTTCAAACTATCCTACGAGGATCTTCGATTTTGGCGATCTCTGGCTAGGAATCAGCTGAGGAAGGAGAATGCTGGCGTCAAAAAGCCCCCACCGCCCCAGACATGGACGCAATGGCTGTGGGGCGAAAGCGCTACCGGTAGCCAAAAAGACGACGACTCTTCCTTGACGGATGAACAACGGAAAGAGCTCTATCAAGCTATTGATTGGGATGAGAAGAAAGTCATAGCTGATAGTTTGGACCTGCCACGCGAGTCGGTCAAGTTACAAGTTGACTCGAGCCTACGTACTGGGAGTTTTGCACTCAAGAGAGATCCCCACGGCAAGGACACCGAAGTTCTCAAACTTGTTTTCGACGGCTTCAAAGTCAAGGCGCTCCAAAGGCCCGATTCGTTCCTAGCTGATCTCTCTCTGGCTGGGTTCAGAGTCTATGATGGCACAACACCAGGCTCGCTATTTCCACAAATAGTGATGGTCAAAGGTATGGAGAACCAGCCAATAAACTCCGAGGCTCCTACCGAAAGCTACACTTTGGAGGATCAAGAAACAGATGCTGGAGACAGCGCTGTCAACGATGAAGAGAACCTTTTGCATCTCAGCTTCGAGAACAACCCTCTAGATGAAAGTGCTGACACGGCACTCACACTCAAACTGAAGAGCCTCGTCTTGATCCATAATCCAAGATTTGTGACGGAAATTGTCAAGTTCTTCAAGCCACCAGAAAGACAAATGGACTCGATTGGCGCTTTCCTTGAGACCGCCGGTTCTACTGTTGAGGAGATCCGCCAACAGACCCGCGCTGGTTTGGAGTTCGCACTCGAGGAGCACAAAACCATCAATGCCAACTTTGATATCCATGCACCTATCTTAATCATTCCAGAGAGTATTACTGAAAAGAGCACCTTGTGTATGATCCTCGATGTTGGTCATGTAAGCTTGAACAGCGAGCTGGTGGACAAGCAAACGCTCCAGGACATTCAGTCGAAACGCAACAAGCAATATACAGAAGCAGACTATCGGCAACTCGAGGGCCTCATGTACGACAAGTTTCATCTCAAGCTTGATTCAACCCAAGTGCTGATCGGCCCTGGCATTGAAGCCACGAGGGCGGAGCTTAACGCCGAATCAGATGTGCACCACATGCACATCATTGATCGCATCAACATGGATTTCCTCCTCGAGAGCTCCATCTTGCCCAAGGCCCCTGGCATCACTAAAACTCGAATATCGGGCACACTCCCGGTGCTTCACGTCTCTGTTTCTGATCAGAAGTACAAAGGCCTCATGCGACTCCTTGATGTCGCAATTCCCAAATTTGGCGATGACACACAACAAGAGAATGGACATGCCAAGGATCCTCAAAAGTCTACAGCTTCTGAAGATATCCGCTCAAAACGTAAGTCAGTCTGGCTTCTTGAGAGGAAAGACCAGCCTGCCATCGAGAATGAATCCGATGCCGAAGACGACGACGACGACCGAAAAGGAAAGCAAGCAGGAGATGATAAAACTCCTGCAAATCTTCACCAGCGCAACTTTGAGCTCAACTTCAAGGTAGAAAAATTGCTAGCCTCGCTGTTTAGGGCCCACGATAATGACCCGACCAAAGACGAGCTGCTGGTGGAGCTTGTTGCCGAACATTTTGGCTTCGGATTTTTTGTCAGGCCTTTCGACATGTTCGCTGAGGTATCTCTTGGTTCAATGTCTATCGACGATCATATCGAAGAGGAAACCCTGCCAGAATTCAAGCAGCTTGTTTCCTCCAAGGGTTTCAATGCAGAAGAAGGAAAGGATCTATTCAACCTCAAGTTTATAAAGGTCAATCCCGACTCACCTGAATTTCAGTCTGCTTATGCCGGTATTTCCACAAACCTCGACGTCGCCGTTTCCACCATCAACGTGGTAGTCACCAGGAAAACACTTCTGACTTTGCTCGACTTTACCTTGGACACTTTTGCGAGCGGCAATGGTCAGACAACTGAGTATCCCTCGCAAGAGGCGAAAGAAGAAGCGGAACAAGAGACACAGCCCATACAACAGCAAGCCGGCCCAGGTGACAAAATTCGCATCAAAGCCCAGCTCAAGACAATAGCTCTGGTCCTCAACAACGACGGAATGAGACTCGCAACTCTGTCACTCAATTCCGGCAATGTTGGCATCTTCCTGGACCGAGGCCTGATGCAGATCAAGGCCAAGATTGGCAACTTGTCGCTGGTAGATGATATAAATCAGGGCGCGCCCGAAGAATCACCCTTGAGACGATTGATTTCAATAGAGGGAGACAACCTCGCAGACTTCAAATATCAGACTTATAACCCAGATCGGGAAGGATACCCCGGGTATGATTCTGGCATCTACCTTCGAGCCGGATCCATCAAGCTCAATTTCCTGGAGGAGCCCTTCCGCAAAATCATGGAATTTGGTGTCAAGTTTGGCAAAATGCAGGCCATCTACAACGCTGCTCGTCAAGCTGCGGCCAATCAAGCCACACAAGTCCAGAACTCAGCATCAAAGATGCACTTCGATATTGTCATCAACACACCCATCGTGGTCTTCCCTAGGGCCATGATTGCTAATAATTCTCGAGATCTCTTGACAGCATATCTTGGCGAGATCTATCTCAACAACAACTTCATTGGTGTCCAAGGTCAGAAAGACCGAGCTCTTGTAAACAAGATTTCAGCTGGCATCCGACACATAAGGCTGACAACTGAATTCAATTATGAGAATGGTCAGTCTGAGGAGTTGGAGATGATCGAAAAGGTTGATCTCGACTTCAAGATCAGATATCTCGAGCACCAAGCAGGCCTGGAGCGGCCCGACCTAGAAATTGAAGGGACAATATCACCTATCAACCTACGCGTATCTCAGATGCAGACCAAGTTGATGGTGGAGCTGTCCAAGACAATACCTGCTGCATTCGCGGTCGATAGCCAGTCCAAGGAAGACATCGGGCAAGAGCTTCCCAAGGAAGACGCCGACGTGGTTGCTAAAGCACAAAGTGAATCTGACAAGGAGCAATTGTCAAGACCCTCCTTCCAAGCTCCTGAGCTCGGATCTCCTGACGATACCTGGACGAAACTGAGTTTTCTTTTCAATGCTCCCACAATCGGCCTCGAACTCATACTTGCCAATGAGGATGAGCCTACGGGTGATCTAGCTGCTGCGAGTTTGTCAAAGTTCTCCTTGAATGATACAAACGTCAAGATGCGCATGCTGAGTGATGATTCCATGGAAGCCGAGCTTCTGATTCACTCTTTCACCATCCGTGACAGCCGCACGAAAGAGGCCAACAAATTCCGCAAGATTATGTCCTTGATCAACAGTGACGTTCAACAACAGTTCATAGCCAGCATTTCAATGTCCGGTGGAAAAGAGAAGAACGTGATTGTTATGCTAACAATTGACAGTCCACGCATTATCTTCGCCCTAGACTATTTGTTCGCACTGCAAGCATTCGCCAACACTGCCCTTGGTCAGGACCCCCAGTCTATTGCCGACGCTGGAGAGATTTACGATGAAGATGGTAATTTGAACTGTGAAGATCAAACTACGGCCGAACCTAGAAAAGCTAAAGATTCTGCGACGAAACAGAATGGTGGCTCATTCACAATGGCCTCCAGGATCAACATTGTTGATGCTCAAGTCGTTTTAATCGCTAATCCCACCATCTCAAACACCGAAGCAATTGTCCTGGGTACAAAGGAAGTTCTTGTTGCAAAGCAGCATGCTACAACACTGCAAGTGACAGAAGTTGGCATGTTTCTGTGTCGAATGGACAAGTTCGAAACTAGCAGGCTTCGCATCTTGGATGACTTCACTCTGCAATTATCGATGGACAGTCGGTGTCAGGGCAAAGATTCGTCTATTACTGCTATTCACGTCGATATTGAGCCGCTAGTATTGAGATTGTCTCTCCCTGACATACTTCTTGCCACACAAATCTTCAACAGAGCATCCGCTGCGACTGCTTCGGAGCCAAAAAGGCAACCCGAAGAGCCAAAGAAGATCAAAGACATTAAAAGCTCTTCCAAGGTGTCTTCATCCAGGCGCATGTCTATAGGAGGTATCACCTCCACCAAGAAATCGAAGAAGTCAAAATCTACTGCTCACGCATCCAAGTCATCTCGTTCAAGGTCTTCGGTGATTATGAATAGTGAGGAGTTGCTTGCTCAGATCGATGGTATTCGCGTTATCCTGATTGGAGATCGCCATGAGCTGCCTTTACTCGACTGGAGTGTGAAGAGTTTTGACATCAATGTCCGAGATTGGTCTAACGCCATGAGTGCCGATACTACATTAGATACCTTCGTCAACGTCTACAACTTCTCGAAATCGGCGTGGGAACCGCTCATTGAGCCATGGCAGGTCGCGTTCCATATGGCCAAGGACGAAGATACCACGTCTGTGGAACTACTTTCTCACAGAACAATGGACGTCACAATAACCTCTGCTACTATCGCACAAGCCTCGAAGTCCTTCAGCTTCCTATCGAGCGACGAAGACATGCTCTCGAAGCCCCGTGTTGCAGATGCTCCCTACCATATACGAAACTTTACAGGCTTCGACATGAGTGTTTGGGCAGACGAGAAGAATGAAAATGCTCCTGCTGCTAAATTGAGTGATGGCGAGGAATACCCCTGGCGATTTGAAGATGCTGTGTCCATGCGCGAGAACCTCGCCCCGGAAGGCAACGCTGGCCTGGTTGGCGTCAAGCTTGAAGGCAGCGGATTTGATAGCGTCAACCGCATCCCTGTCATCCGTGAGGGAGAGACTCTCTACAACCTCAAGCCGCGGAGTAACAAAGTTCAGCATCGGATGCTGGTGGAAGTCAAACTAGGCGCAGACAGTGTCAAGTACATCACTTTCAGGTCGCCGCTTTTGATTGAAAACAGAACGCAAATACCGATCGAGTTTGGCGTGTTCAACTCCGAAGACAGGACACTGCTCAAAATTGAGAAGCTGCCTCCAGGTGAAGACCGGCCAGCCCCTGTTGGTGCGGCTTTTTATTATTCTCTCATTGTTCGACCTGATCAAGGATTCGGCTACGGATGGTCTAATGAGGGGTTGTTCTGGAGGGATCTCCTTAAACGGGATACCAGGACCTTGAGATGTCAGTCAGAGAGTCGTGATGAATCGCCTCCATTCTTCTTCCAAATGCACGCCACATACAACAAGAAAGATCCGATGACACAGGTTTACCCTTTCATGAGAATTCAGATCTCCGCCCCGGTCGAAATACAGAACCTTCTGCCTTATGATTTCAAGTATCGGATCTATGACAGGAACACTAAGAAGGACTGGACTAATTTTCTTCGCAAGGGTGGCGTGAGTCCGGTACATGTGGTTGAACTCTCGCACTTGCTTCTACTTAGTGTTGACGTCGAGGAAACGCCTTACAAACAGAGCAATTTCGCCATCATCAACCCCAATGCTCAAGAAGACTTCCGACGCGAATACAACCTGCAGCTCAAGGATGCCAAAGGCTCTCAGCTAAGGCTCAAGCTTCACTACACCAACGTCAAGGACAGCGGCGGTGCATTCAAGGTATCTGTTTACTCTCCCTATGTATTGTTGAATAAGACGGGGCTTGAGTTGAGCATACAGAGCAAGACCTTCTTTGGCTCTTCCAGATCTCAGCCGCATCAAGGTGTTGCATCTCAAACGAGCACTCACAAGACTCTGCCATACCTCTACTCTTACCCCACTGACGATAAGAAGAATCGGACTCTGCTCAAGGTTGGTGACTCGACTTGGAGCAAGCCTCAGAGTTTTGATGCGCTTGGAAGCAGCTTCGAAGTCGTCTTGCATTCGGCTTCTGGCCGGAAGGAGATGCACGTGGGAGTGGCTGTAGCTGAAGGCGAGGGCAAGTATATTGTCACCAAGGTTGTATCATTCACACCTCGTTTCGTAATCAAGAACAAGATTGGCGAAAGCATTGAACTGCGAGAGCCCGGTTCTTCAGATATTATGACGATGCAGAACAACGATCTTCTCCCGCTTCACTTCATGCGCCAGGCAAACGAGAAACAACTGTGCCTCTGCTTTCCAGGACCGAACAACCAGTGGTCCTCTCCATTCAATCTTGCGAATGTGGGAATGACCCATGTCAAGATCGCCAAACAAGGACAGCGCCAGAAACTGATAAGGGTGCAAATTATCCTGGAAGGGGCAACATTGTTCCTGCATCTTGCATTCGAGACCAAGCATTGGCCTTTTTCGATGCGCAATGAGAGCGACACAGAGTTTCTCTTCTTTCAAGCCAACCCAAACATCGGCGACCTCGACGAAGAGGATCTGGGCAGCGGTTGGAAACCAATTCGCTACAAGCTCCCACCAAGAAGCATCATGCCGTACGCTTGGGACTATCCGGCTTCCAAGAACAAAGAGCTTGTCCTCACCTCTGGTAGCAGGGAACGCTACATCAAGCTCGCAGAGATTGGCAATCTAATCCCGATCAAACTTCCACCTCGGCAGGCTGGTGCCTCCATGAAAGTCATCGACGTCAATATTGTGGCAGACGGGCCGACACAGACGCTGGTACTGTCCAATTACAAGCCCCAGATGTCCTTGTATCGACAGAAGACCGGAATGAGCACATCATCGCAGACGACTGCGAACCAGGGATTCGAAGTGAAGGAGGTTGACTCGAAGGTCAATTTCAAGGCAGAGCTTCGACTAGCGAGCATTGGCATTTCGCTTGTCAATTTGAATGTGAAGGAGCTTCTTTACATGACTTTTCGCGACATCAACTTCAAGTATGGGGACTCGAAGCTCTATCAAACATTCAACTGGACGACCAAGTGGATCCAAATTGACAACCAACTCTATGGTGGCATATTCCCTATAATTGTGTACCCGAGCGTGGTGCCCAAGACTGGCAAGGAAATGGAAGCACATCCGACATTCCACGCCATGGTCACACTAGTCAAAGACGACTCGTACGGCGTTCTCTATGTCAAATATGCAACTCTGTTGCTGCAGCAGATCACCATTGAGCTTGATGAAGACTTTATCTTTTCATTGCTAGATTTTATGAAAGTACCGGGTGCGTCGTGGGCAGAGGAGAAGGAGGGGCAACTGTGCACTGACGACGTCGACATCCCGGAGCCTAGCAAGGAAGATCAAGGTCAAGACGTCTACTTTGAATTGCTGAACCTACAACCCATACAGCTTGACTTGTCTTTCGTACGCACAGAAAGAGTCAACGCGGAGGAGAACCTTGGCAGCAACCCCATGATGTTCTTCGTCAATGTCATGACCATGTCACTTGGTAACGTCAACGACGCGCCGATCAAGCTCAACGCATTGATTCTGGAGAATGCACGGCTGCCAGTTCATTCCCTCCTCTCAAACATACAGGCCCACTACACGCAAGATGTGCTACGACAAATCCACGTCATCTTGGGCTCTGCCGACTTCCTTGGCAACCCCGTGGGTCTGTTCAACAGCGTCAGCTCTGGTATCGCTGATATCTTCTATGAGCCATATCAAGGTCTGGTCATGACGGATAGGCCGCAGGAGCTCGGTATCGGCATGGCAAAGGGGGCAGGCAGCTTCGTCAAAAAGTCGGTGTTTGGCTTAAGCGACAGCATGGCTAAGTTTACAGGCTCCATTTCGAAGGGTCTGACTGCAGCGACGATGGACAAGCAATTTCAAGACCAGCGTCGTATGTCGAGGAACCGGAATCGACCGAAGCACGCTTTGTACGGCGTGACATCTGGTGGAAACGCCTTTGCAAGCTCTGTGGCAAGTGGTATAGGTGGGTTGGCGCGCCTACCTCTCGAGGGCGCGGAAAATGAAGGCGCTGTCGGCTTTGTCAAGGGCGTTGGGAAGGGTGTCCTAGGACTAGCGACCAAGCCGGCAATCGGCGCTTTCGACCTCGCTTCAAATGTCGCAGAAGGTGTTCGGAACACAACTACCGTCTTCGATCAGGAAGGCCTGGATCGTGTTCGTTTGACACGCTTCATCGGCATGGATGGCATTGTACGACCCTACAACCAACGTGAAGCGCTCGGACAGTTCTGGCTCAAGACTTGTGACAACGGCAAATATTTCAACGAAGACTACATTGCTCACTTGGAACTCGAGGGCAAAGAGATGATGGTTATTGTGACATATAATCGCATCTTGATGATCCGCTCCCGGAAGCTTCAGGTGGAGTGGGACGTCAAACTGACGGACGTGCAGACCATCAGTAAGGAAAGGACGGGCATGAGTATTGGGTTAAAGGGTGGGGCCAATGGCCCTTTCATTCCCATCTCAGACCAGAGCTCGCGGGATTTCTTGTATAAGCAAATTGCCATTGGTAAGTTGGGCACTCTTTCCCCAAATTCTGAAGTTGCAAGGAAGCCTGACGATGAAACAGCTGTCAACGCCTTCAATGACAAGTACAATGCAAAGGGATGAGACAGATTGCTTTCTTAAAGAGATGGGTTGGCTGTGCTTCGTAATGCATAGCCAGAGCGTCAACTTATTAGAGTGGTCCTTCGGAGGAAGCAGCCCATAGTTGTTCGAGACAGTGGTTTATTTCAAAGGGGTTTGTATTACTGTAGTCTAATTGTTCATGCCGTACTTAATGATGATGAGAAGGGCTAATCACTGCACGTCATCCTGAATTGATCGTATCCGATCCGATCCAAGTTGATCTGATAAATCAACATATTCTGAGCCTCAAGAGAGGCTGTTTTTTTACCTTGCATTCTCGGTCGTTCTTACTATCCCGGCAGCAACATTGGCCACCTTTGTATTTTATGATAGAGATTTAGATTGGGCAGGTATAGGTGAGGGAGCGGAGGCATTGTAAAGGCTGACTGAGGTCACGATGTCGACGGTAGCGATACCGGCACTGGCCGTTCCATGAACCAGGTGGTCCGCACAACCTGGCCGCCATACTTCCTGCTATCAAACACAGATCTTTCGACATCCCTGAGCCCACAATCGAGATATAGCTTGTGCCCGTTGGGCGTCGAGTTGAGCATCGCTGGCAACTGCAATTGATCTGCCATCTTGAGCCCCCAGTCCACGAGCTTGCGGCCGGCGCGTCTGCGCTGGTGGCTTGGATGTGTGACAAGAAAGCCAAGGACTGTATGTTGTTATAAAAAGAAAAAGATACCGTATACATACGCACATGAGGCCACCCAGCAATGTTCCGGAGTCTGGTCGCATGCATCCCGCCCCAGAACTCCTCGCACACGGCCACGTTACAGCCGGGGCCGAGCGTTCTTGTTGCCGGTGCTGGCGCTGGTGTCGTCGTACTCGTCGTCGTACGCATCTCGGACGCCGGAACTGCCACGGCCGGCGGCTCCTGGTGAACAACCCAGTTCGAAAAGGCGACCATCTCGCCGTCCCTGTCGGTATCGATGACTTTCATCCAACGATTGCGCAAGGGGTCGCTTTGGAGTTGCTCGATCAGCTTCCTGGTGCGCTCTTCGCGCGCATAGGCCGTCATAGGCCCGGGGAAGAGAATAGCCGAGAGCGCGTCGTCCTTGTAGGCGAGATATTCCATCTCCGGGACTCTGTGGGCGTCGTCGGCGACGGCGGCCCGGACTTCGAGAGGCATTTTTATGCCCCTGTTTATTTATCTATTTAATTTTTCCTTTTCCAAAAACCACAATGTAAGTAAAGGACTAAAACTTAAGGTCATTTCTGTATTCATGATAGATAAAAGTAATTACTAACTTAGATATTACTAACTTAGATACGATAACGTAATCCACAAGCGAGCGAGACACACAAGTGAGCGAGACACGCGTTACGGCAAGCATACCTTCAAGCCAGATATTACCACACCAAAATCGGAATATATTAAAAATTATACACCCAATGAATTACTGACATCCTGGGCATTTATTTGCCCTATGCTCAAGTGAACAACAGAGACTGCAGCGTGGTAGTGCGCGTCGGGTTGTCTCACCGGTGTTGGATCAGCACGGTATCCAGCCATCTCGTATGGTAATGGAGCTATTCCGAGTTGTCACTAGATTGTCACTAAACTATGTCACGTGACCATGGGAGCTCTGCCCCCTATTCTTGTACCAAAGACGATTTCTCTGTACTACGAGATAT